>JBBPOS010000001.1:0-292464 GCA_038091575.1 Leccinum subgranulosum | reverse complement strand
TCGCGACTCGGTCACGGCCGGGCGGACCTCGAAGAAAGGTGAATGGAGTTCGAAAATCGGTCGCTTTGATCTGATTGGTCGAAATCGGTCGACCGATTTACCCCCTCGCATGGCGGTGCTGCCCGAAGAAGAACTCATGTTTGTCTTTGTTTGGTATTTAGACTTTATGGCATGGACAAGCAAAATTATTGGACACTCTATGTACCCGCGTCGTAACTTGTAACACCATGGATTTCGTTATGACCATAGACTCTGATGACGAAAAACGCGCCCAAAAGCGTAACGGAAAGTCCAAGCAAGAACATGATGAAAGTCGCATAGATCCAGATTTTCAATTTGACTTGTCGGAGGACCCGTACATAGAACTGGTTCAGTCTGATCGATTGAAAGACGTTGTCAGAAAGATATCCAATCCTGTGAGTATTTATTTTGTCATTCTACGTTTGTGTTGTTGACCTACCGTAGGATCCGGTGTCCATAGACGAGATCATCGAAAGGCGGAAGCTGAAGCAAGTCAGCGCGAAGCGCAAACGAAGTGACGCCGACGACATTCAGCAAGAAAGCGACGTAGGAAATGATAGCGAAATTTCGAGCGAAACGAGCATTCTCCACGAAGCGGACGCGTCCCATGATGACGAGGACGAGGACCCACTGGCAACATCGGACGAGGATTCTGAGTCGGAGGAGCAAGTCGTCGACGAAGAAGATATTGATTCCTCGGACGACTCAGAAGTTGAGACACAGGCAGAAAAAGACCGCAAGGCAGCCTTCTTTTCATCTGAAGTTCACCAGGACGCCCACACCTCCTTTTTGACAATGAATCTATCACGTCCCATTCAAAGGGCGGTCAATACCCTTGGATTTGTTTCCCCTACCCCAATTCAAGCCGCAACAATCCCTGTTGCTCTTTTAGGCAAAGACATCGTTGGGAATGCCGTGACAGGTTCGGGAAAGACAGCAGCATTCATCATCCCTTTACTTGAACGTCTTCTATATCGAGAGAAGGGGAAACATGCAGCTGCGACGCGGTGTCTCATTCTTGTCCCTACGAGGGAACTCGCAGTCCAATGCTTCGAAGTTGCCTCAAAGCTAGCTGCATATACCGACATTAGGTGTTGTTTGGCAGTCGGTCAGTGAATACCGTTTTCGTGCTCGGACTGTGCTCATTCAGAACTATTAGGTGGCCTGTCCTTGAAATCCCAGGAAGCAGTGTTACGAACCTTTCCCGATATCATAATCGCAACGCCCGGCAGGCTCATCGATCATCATCGCAATTCGCCGTTATTCACACTTGATGCACTTGACGTCCTCGTGCTGGATGAAGCCGATCGCATGCTTTCGGAAGGTTTCGCAGACGAACTGGATGAAATCATCAAAGCTTGCCCCGTCTCGCGGCAAACAATGCTTTTCTCCGCTACCATGACAGATTCCGTCGACGAGTTGGTCAAGGTGTCGCTGAACAAACCTGTCCGTCTGTTTGTCGACCCGAAACACAGAACTGCCAAAGAGCTCGTCCAGGAGTTCGTCCGGGTTCGCGCAGGGAAGGAGGCAGATCGGACTGCCTTGCTCGTGACCCTTTGTAAAAGATCATTCAAACAAGGTGTCCTTGTTTTCTTACGCAGTAAGAAGCTTGCACGCCAACTCCGTATTGTTTTTGGTCTTCTTGGCATGAAGGCTGAAGAATTACACGGGGACCTTTCACAAGAACAGGTAAGTCATTGTGCACTTCAAGGTTTCCATAGCGTTAACAAACAAATTATTAGCGCCTTGAAGCCCTGCGCCTATTTCGTGATGGACAAGTCAGCATCCTCATGGCGACTGACCTGGCTGCTCGCGGACTCGATATCAAGGGCATTGAAACTGTGATCAATTATGACATGCCCAATCAGTTAGCCCAGTATCTTCATCGTGTTGGTCGGACAGCCAGAGCAGGGAAGTCTGGTCGGTGCGTGCGGATATCTTTCGTTGAAGATATTTATTTGAAATGTGTAGTTCCCTAACGTTGGTTGGGGAGAGTGATCGTAAAATGCTCAAGGCTGTCATTAAGCACAGTAATGGAGAAGATAACATCAGACATAGAATTGTACCGGCGGATGTGGTGACTCGGTGGGCTAAGAAGGTCGAAAGCTTGAAACCAGAAATCGCTTCGATCATCCAGGAAGAGAAGGAAGAAAAGCAGGTATGGCAACTTCTCATAATGCCGTCGTCAGTTTCTGATTTCAACGTCTAGATACGACGGGCAGAGATGGAACTGAGAAAGGGAGAGAATATGATTGAACATGAATCTGAAATCTTTTCTAGACCTGCTAGGACTTGGTTCCAAAACGAGAAAGAAAGGTTAAAGGCAGCAGGTTCGATCAATTGCTTTAACGAGGGAGCACTACTAACTTCTTGCCATGTGTAGCTCTGAGCAAACAAGGCCATGAACACGGTGGTCCCGCGGTCTCCGCATCATCGAAGAAAGCCACATCAGAAAACGTTAGCCAAGTTAGTACAGAAGTTGAGGTTAATGTATTCTACTGATGGTGATACTTCAGCCAAAGAGAGACAAATACGCAGGATTATCTCGCAGGGCGAAGCGACGCAAAATGAGTATGGAAGTTGATAAGGAGATTGGGGATAGTGCCAGCCTCAACGCTGCTATCCGCGCAACGAAGAAGGCTGCCAAAGGCGGGAAGATCGGGGAGGCTCTGAAGAAAGGACCCACACGGGTGAAGCACAAATCAAAGACAAAGACAAAATCACGCATAGCGAGCGTGTTTGAGCAGGACTTATCTGCAAAGAAGGTACGCGGTGAGGGCGCCAGGGCGAAAAAGGGTGACACAATTGGCGGGATGGGAAAACGGAAGGGCGGCAAGCGATAAGCAGTATAGTCGGTCACGACAATCATGACGAAATCAAAACAAGTTAGGCCTGAAGCTTGAAGGCCTGAAACCTGAATTAAAGATCTGAAGTAGGATACTGAACGTTAACTTTGCTAGGTAAGCGGGTAGTATTCCTGAAGTGGTTGTGGGAAGCACAATTTCGCGTGGCGCGAAGCCTCTATTCTACACCGCGAAGGGCTCTAATGAACTTCGAGCGACTTCGCGTCAAGTTTTTTTGTCAGAGTCGTTCAAGTCAAATCTACTACTAGGATCCTGTTCATTGTGTTTCTCGATGGAGAGTAATGCGTTCGCATCACTGGCAACTCTCCGCTTTCCTTCGCCGTGCCGTCTGCTCTCCTCGGCGTGCTGTCCGGACAAAGATTTGATCGTGTTGATATCGCGGCTTGGTGGACATGACAAGTTGAGCCTCTGGAAGCTACAAGGTTCAAAGAAGTGGGAGGTAGACGTCGGGGAAGATGATGATGCTCCAGCCACAGTTGCTGCTCTAGTTTGGAGTCCCAGCGGTGCATTTTTACCCTTGTTTTCGCGTCCGCTCATGCTCATGGTGATATCGATATCCTCAGGTCAGACCATAGCAGTAGTTCGGGACTCTGCGCACATTTCTCTTCATTCCGTTCAAGATGGACACGTCGAACGCTGCTTGTCCGTATATTTACATCAGACTGCTCCCAAACCCATTGTTGGGGTTTGGTGGTTCCCTGGTCGTCACTCTGCCACAAATGGCGTCATCCCTGACATATTTAATCGCAATGGAGTCAAAGTAGGTCACTCTTGACAAATAGACAAAGCCCTTAGCTGTTGTCTAGACTGGCTCAGCCCTGTCTACCCTTAAACTGCTCCCCTTGCTCGATCATCTCAAGGAGAACGGCGAAAACATGACGTGGGTCGATCCTATCAATGTCGACGTATTGTTGACCTTTGTCCAGTGCAACCGATCTATTCGCCTTTCAGGGGACGCAAACACGCATTTCATCGCAACGGTCTACACCATCAGTGATCAAACAGTGGCCAGCTTTGGTTGCATTCTTAGAGGATGCTTCCATTGCTTCATCCAGCCAAAGTCATGTTGTTAATGACAGCACGGAAGAGCCGAAGTCTTCCGCACAGGCACGAGAAGACGAAGACAGCTTACTCACACTGGTTGACGAGCGGGGTGTTCTTCATTGTTTCTTAGATGGAAGCTATTTCCTGGGATCTGTGTCTCCACCCGAAGGATTGCCATCCGCTACCTTGTTCAAACACCCCTATGAACCACTGATCTTCCTTCACTCGCAGTCTCTTAATTCTGACCCCCTATCAACGGGAATGCAACCTCTCGTGATCGATATCCCACTTCTTGCAACACCGAAAGTTCGCGATTTTGCGCGACTTTCATCTGCGGCCCGCGAATTGACATGGTACATGATGCGCGTCGTCAATGAGGTTCGAGAAAGTTGGTTTGGATCGGAATCATTCACAGGAGCCAGGGATATCGGTATTAAGTGGGTACAAGCTCTGGAGAGAAGACTCGGGGAACAGTACGGAGGTAAGTGAGTGTTCTTGTTTTGTGTCCTTCCGGCGTCACATTCGTGTCTGCGCAGATCCGAATCCCAACGTCATCCTAGACCTCACAGCCTTGCTTGTGACAGGGTCTGGGTCAGAAGGACTAATGGATTTCATTACAAGTAGTGAACAAAATAGCGAACGGGTAGGTCTCTGTTAACTATTAGTTCCTAATTCTACACTGTTCGAAGGCTCTTCAGAAATGGGACTCTTCCGTGACTGAATCACTAACGAGGATACGCGATTACGCGACTACGCGCATCATACCTGCCTTCCAAAGACTTCACATCATACTGGATGAAATTCTCGGGTGGTCACACATGTGAGTACCCTCGAATTAATGGCGACCTAGTGGATTTTAATTCCAAATAAGGTCACAGTTTGTATTGTTTGGCTTGAGTGCGGATTATGTAGAATCTTGCCTGAGGATGATTGAACGTGGGATATTCATCTCCTCATGGCTGGCTGTTGAGGCGAGGAGGGAACTTGGCGCCTTTAAGCAGTTCCTATCTTTCATCCGGCACGGTCTGTGTTACACGTTTGTTCGTTTTCCGGTCGACCTCCTGTCTAAGACCTGTTCAGAGACCGTTGTCGCGAATCCGAGCGCGGAGTCACACACTAATCCAGATCACGACATCCTCGAAGTCAACGGCTACTTAATATCCGGGCTCCTAGCGAGCAAGGTTGACGAATGGTTTACGGGGTCAATACCTCAATTCAATCCGGGTGATCTGTCATACATTGGAGCCTCCGGTAAGGCACTTGACGAGGTGTTACAATTGGCCCGTGCCGCATTGCAAGACCCATCACAAACATCGTGGCAACCAGTAGGTTTTCTTTTAAAGTGGGTGTTTATGAACTTTACATGAGGTCGGTTGATTGTTTCAGAAAGCTGCGCCAAAAGATTTTTCGCATCTGGACAAGAATCTGGAGGCGCTCATACAGGAAGTAACTTCCCGGTGTCAGCGGGTCTTTGCAGAAGCTTCTCAGGCTGCTGCTCGATCCGCTATTGTATCGGTAGATGGTGGAGCCACCGGGCCACACGCAAGCTCGGTTCCCATTAAAAGTGCTTGTCATTTTCTCCGTCAGAGAGTGGTTGGCAATCAAAACGAGGTAAACAGCACGCGCTTCGCTGTGGGGCGATATTGAATGCTCGGTCTTTATAGCCAGATCACCACCTGCAGTATCTTGCGATCCATGTGACGTGGGAGGGACAAGCGCTTTGTGAGTGACCTGATTTCATAGCCTTAATGAACTGAATATATACAAAAAAGTGTGTGTGAGCCGAATGCGGTACGGTCGATACGCGGCGGGGGTCCACGATGAGATTCAAGTCGCTCTTTTAGGATGCTCCGCGCACGGGTTCGGAGGGGAAGTCAGAGCCGAGATTGAAGTATTGGATATTGAATTTTTTGACGAAGAAACTCTGATCCTCGTCTACCGAGCGAAAGAGACCGGGGGTAAGGCAAACACGTTCCGACTGTATCTAAGCGAGTGTATTGACCAAGGATGCGTTCTAAGGCGCGATATTCGTCGCTACGGTAAAGTACACCACACTAGGTTACCACACACTCCAATCGGCAAGATACGTAAGCGGCCCCGCGCGAGCAGATATGATGGCAAGCGTGCTGCAGAGATGGAAGGAGGGGCATGTAAGTCTCGTGTTCATGTTTCCGTTGGGGCTTGACGGCATGTGACCCAAGCTTCCGTGCAATCCGATTCCGATCGCAAAAAGCCGCCGACTGAGTGGGTTCAAGGACGGATCGGTGTCACTGGCGGTGAACGGAAGAGTCGGACGCAGAGTTGTTTGCGTATTGGATAGTGAGGGAACGACGATGGAGGTGCTGGATATGGAAGGGGAGGATGTAGAGGGAGAGGAGGAAGGGGATATGGAGGTGGTCGGGGCATGACCTATGATAACGGAAGAGGTGTGTGTGATTTCGGGCCTGAGTCATCGTGACCTCGTTGTGCATGTTACAGAATTGAATCATTTTGTTGATGATTTACGGGGAAACGAGGAGGAGAGGTGCCATTCTAGTGGTTGGCGCGAGCGCGTCCGGACATTGTGGTGCGAACAGAACAGAACAGAATATTAGAACAGCAGAAGACGAGTGGCAGGTGAAGCAACCGCTGTGACAGGGTCATGATATGAAGGTTGACGGGACAACAGGCTTACTGATCGCAATCAGCGGGCGAGATTCTATCGGGGCAGGGTTCCTGGAAGCTGTGGGCAGGGGACTGTCGGGAATGAATGCAGATCCATGCATTGACAACTTGGCCGCCGCATCACACTGATCACGGACACGCGTAGAGAAGAACGCACCGCACTAGAGGGGGCTCCACTGATCATTAATCCCGATTCTTTTTTTTTTTATAAATTTTATTTGTTGTTGGTCCCGGAGGCAACCACGCTGGAGGACTGGATTGTAAATACACTCGCTTAACTCGATCAAACCGCGGCCCTCTCCTCGTGCCCTTGATTCGAATTCTTTTTTTCCATGCCATTTTAAACCTCCTCCGCCGCTTCAGCTCATCGCTCAGAAATCCTCCCCCTCCTTTACCGTATGCCGAATAAGTTCGATCCCCCCCCTGACGACAGCTCTGACTACAAGCTAGATATCGACGACCCTCTAGCTCACATGTCCGAAATCGCCGCCCGTAAGAAGAAAAATGCCGATGCACAAGCCGCATTCCGCCAGAGGTGATCTCGTCCCCGCTCTCCCCTTCCCTGTCCTCTGATCGTGTCTCCCAATCAAGGCGCGCTAACTATATCGCCACTCTCGAGGAAACAGGTCGGTTTCCCCCTCTCCATCTCCGCGCTCATTATCTCATCCCCCCTAGTCACATCCCTCGAGTCCGTCGTCCTCCAGCTCCAGGATTCCTGTCGCGAGGCTCGTCAGGAAGCCGGCGAGCTCAAGCAAGATAACGCCCGTCTTAAGCACGAGTTGCGTGAACGTGAAAAGTTCTGGAGAGCTCTCTGGCAAGCACGCAAGACGGGACAGGCGCCCGAGTCCGATGACTTGCCTCCCCTCCCCTCCTCCTTTTCCGCGCGCGCCCCGTCTAATATCATCCCTAATCGCATCCCCAACTCCCACAGCAGTCGTTACAGTGACGACTCCGTGGGCTTCCAGACGAGTGATGACGCTGCTTCTCTGTGCAATGGCGCTTATGGCCCTCCGAATCTCGCTTATCCAGCCCAGTCTCTATCCACAGGCATGTCCTACGCTGGCGTCGATACCGATCATCTCCCCTCTGCCGGGTCTACCCCGCAGCTAGGAGGTAATCGCGCTTCAAAGTTTAGCCAGTATCCTTATCCTGTTCAGGCTATGAACCGTGATGCAGCGTGGGCGCAGAATGTTCCGCAAACATCCTCCTCCAGTGGTAAATTTCATTCCACGGACAATCTTATCATCCCTGACCTCATTCACTAGGGTCGCCCACGTTGACATCACCTGATATGTATGTGAATCGCTCCTTCGCAGAGGACCAGAAAACCCCATTGAATCACTTGGAAACAACCCCTTACGTTTTCCCGGGTAGTCGCTCAATATCACCAACGACGTCGACACCGCCTTCTTCATCCACCACGTCAAGCTTGACGTCACCGTTTCAGTTCGCCTTCCCGTCGGAACCCTCAGTTGGTCAGGAAAGATCAGACTTTGACTATCGCAGGCATTCGAGCGCTCATGGCCCTGAAGTGACCCTTCACGGTGGAACGGCCGATATTTCGATACCCAGCGCTGGCAATGATGGCGTAAGATACAGGATCGGTTCTCGGCGAACCAACTCTGGTCCCGACCGCCCGTTACTGCCCGCTATACCCCACTTTTCTGGTAGTGATACTGGTTCCCAGAATGAACGAGGAAGCAGCGAGGGAGAGTCCAACTCCTACTCTCAGCTTCCTAAGGTGCGACCACGCCGCGGTCTTGAGAGGGAGTCGCGATCGCCCTCTCCTGGTGCTCCACCCATTTCCGGCACCCTGGCGGTGATCAAAGCACAAGCATTTGGGGCGCTGCGTAGAACGCGGACACGCACAAAGAAGTCTTCGGAGGGCGCGGCAAAGGTGGCCATGGAGGTGCTAGAAGCAAGAGGAATTGGGATGGGGGTGGCCACTGGTTCCAAGCGACCACGTTTGCATAATGATGACCCTGACATGGATTGACTGGGACGATAGGACCAACACTCAAAATCAACGACAGCGAGCGATATTATATTGTGCATCTCTCAGTCTTCGGTGGGACACAGACTGAAAGCTACTGTTTTACTAACTTGGAGTACTTAGTATGTTCGTCTATTTTCTAATCATCTGTCACATATAGTGTTCCATGTAATATGATACCTAACGCACGACACACCATCATGTATATGTACTTATCCGTGCGATGCACAATATCTATGTATTCTCTTCACCCGTCGGAAATACGCCCGGGGCTAGTGAGAGCCTCGGAAGCGATGCATACTATCCATGGCCGCGGACAAGGTATCTGAGCGGAAATTTGTCGCGTGGCCCTGATGCAGAAGCAGACCATTGGTGGAAGTCGTGACGATCCCACTCCCATCGGTGCGTTGACCACGCCTACGTATGGTTAAATCCAGTTTAGTCTCGGGGTGGCGACATCCCACGGCCCTCTAATTTCGCTGGAGCCGCACAGACCATCGTCAGTATTTGGTGCATAACGAGACAAGATGAGCGAGACAACGTGCTTTTTGTACTTTTGCGCCCAGACGAGCACTCCTGGAGCGACAAAAGTCACGGTGAAGTATACGCCAGTCATCATTGTGGCTACAGGAGTCGACAGGGGGGCGACGAGGATAAGCGACAGCGCAGTAATCGATAACGTCACCAAAGCTTGCACTACTGTCGAAATACCCTGTGAATCCGACCAACGTTACCGGTTCGTCGCAGGGACAAGAGAAGATGTTTTACCCAAAATCGATGACGCAATAACGGAAACAGGGCGAATATTTGCACAGCAAAGAGAACGAGTGAGAATACTGACAGGTCGTCAGGCAAACGTGAGGCAAGAACGACGGACGATGATATCGCCGCATTCATGGATAAAACGGACGTTAACCTGTTGGCTGTGAGGACAAAACTGCTTCGGGAAAGAGCTGACGACATACCTTTCCTGAGTAAAGGATCCGGTCGTCGTGCAGCTATAATCTGCCAGGAGTGTGTTCAGAAGAAAGAGACACGCCGACAACGCCCATATGGAGTCTGACGAAGTAGCAGCCGTCAGAGTTCTCAGAACGGGGGCCAAGCCCATGAGAGCAAGGAAGACGAGCAATGACGACTTGAACGCCTTTGAACCTGAGAAAGATGCCTTTAGTGAAAGGCTAGAGTCGGTGCCAGATGACGGACGATTTGGAGGCACATTAGTTAGCTTAGAGCTATGGAGTATCTCCCATACACTATATCCTAGGACCGAACAAGACACCGACGCCCAGAGCAACACGCGCGCGTCAAGCGAGCGTTCGTTTAGTCTGACGAAGATTGCGAGGAAGATGAAGACCGTTCCAAGATGCTGTGTGATTGCACAGCAGAGGAAAACTAGCGGCCAATAAGTGTATGGCGTGAAATTAGCTGGAGAAATTTTTGGTCAATGAATGGATATGTGACTCTCAGCAAAATCACCGACGGTTTCGCCGCAAAGACGATAAGAATGAATCTGGTGGTATGAAATTGTCAGGGAATGGTGATTTCTCCCAAAGGAGTTTTCTCCATCCAGGGGTTATTTCCGGCTGAGCGGGAGTGCGCGTCGAGTGGGTGCCATCCGATGCCATCCATCAAGCGGAAGTTCGAGCGTGACGACAGACACGGTCCAGTGGCACTGCCACGTGGCTATATTGCCGCCTTGCCAATCTGACCTTCGTCGATTGAATCAAGCCTCTCGGAATTATCTCTACATCACACCCTAAGTCAGCGATCAGACGGAGCTTGCAAGAGCCCAGCTCTGCAATGCGCCCTCAAGATATCCACCACTAATCTCGATCATGGGAACTCAGGACCGGCAATAATAAACATGGTACATATTCGATGTCCAAGGTAACATGAAATAAACGTGTTGGGGCCTCGTGGGGTTCGCCGGTGACCGGCGGTCCGCTCTGCTGAAAAGGAGAAGCCGAGATAACCCCGAGGGGGTGAATCAATGAATCCTACTTGGACTGAAATGGACTCGTGCTTGCTGATATGGTGCCGGTTCCGATAGAAAATTGAAAGGTGGCCACGGCGATCGTGTTCTCGATGAAGCACGAGAAAACCTGGTGGCCAGGGATGAATATCTGAATGGTGTTCTGATATACTCAATGGGGCCCACATGCCAAACTCACCGCTGGGGCTTTCATCGACAAAGATTGCATTCAAATTTCAGTCCCACTGCGGTGAAATTGATGAAAAGAGGCAGGGGAATAATCAAATCAGGTTCACACCCACCACAAGTTGTTGTTCTTCTTGCCTTGATGCAGGCACAGGTTTGGCTGCCTTCGATGCTTCCAGCTGGCCTGCGAGACGACCCCGCTTCGGATTCGACACATGAGTCCCGCGTGCTTGTGCCTAGCGTCGACGGGCAGACCTGGTGAATCCTCTCCAGAAGGACGAGCCAAAGTACTCTGTGCTTACCGATTTCAGTCTCCTCTCGGCGGCTTCTGCAGCTGCGGCACGTGTATCGATATTCTGCGTGTTCGAGGACGATGCGGCACCCGCACCAAGCACTTGATGGCCGCCCGAATGAATGCTGTACTTTGAACAGAGCGAGCCCATGTGCAGGAAACGTCCAGAGTGAGTAGCCGGGCTCGGATATGTGGTACACCGCCGATGATGAGAGTCTGACGCCACGGACCAGTGCTGGGTCTCACGTTTACTTTACTATTTAGTGCTGCGCGCGTTTGCACCTCATTTATTCCTCACCGCGCTAAGCTGCAACTTTAAATACAATTCCGCCCTCCCTGGCGTTGATCCGGCAACTGTATTCGGGCCCTCGGCGTCCCGCGCTTGAGTATCATCACAAGCTCAAATATCTACAGGCTGTCTATGCAGGCAACGTCCCCGAAACTTCAGTGTACTCCCCTCTACCATCTGGAGGGCGAGCACCGCGTTCGTGGAGGCCATATTCTTCCGAGGGGCGATGAGGCATCCACTCCTAAGAAAGTTTTAGTGAACTTATTTAATTTGACTAGACGAGGAGATGAGCACACCTCCCACCACCGCCTGCCTACTAACCACGATGATATATTGGGGTCCATGCCTGCTTTGAGCATGCGGTTCTTGATCCCGGAACTCAGTAGCAAGCCAAAAACAGTTAGAAGAAACAGGGTAACGACTAGTTGGTCCCTGGGTGAATCGCGCTCTAAGTCAGATAATATATGAGCAATCGTCACAAACGCCAAAACATCGAGGCTAACGGAAACATCTCGCTTCGACATCACCTTCCATGCCTGTCGCTGTGTCAGGATCCGTGTGGCCGAGAGAAGCTCCGTCACAAATGGGGAGCTGCTGGTCCAGACACCATTGTTTGGTACAGGAGAGACACGGTTTCGACGGGTTGTCTGGAGCGTCCATATGCAGGATGGAATAATTTGACTGGAAGCAGATGCCTGCAGGCTCCCTGTTCGATCATCTGCTGAGTGCAGCAAAATCAAGGGACTCACATTTGCAGTAGCTGGTGACCTCCCATTTGTTTATGAGGCCTAGAACTGGTATCTGGCAGTGAACATCTGAGTGCCCGCAGACTAGAACACGACTTTGCTACGCACGACATGTAGTGCGAAGAAGGAGAGCAGAAAGATGAAAGTGGTATGGCTACGTGGTCGCATTGAAAGTTCAACGTTCAACGTTTGTGGCTGAACGTGAACACCGCGGCGTGTTGTACTGTACATACTCGATCACATCTTGGACAACTACTTGCGCGCAACACATCGCTCCACAGGCTCGTTCTCTGGTGAAACACGAAAACGACCCACACACTCGAGAGATGGCAGAGTACGAAGATGTCTTGACCAACCAACCAGTCGTGATCGACAATGTTTGCTCCGCTTGCTGACCGTCGCGGTTCGTGTGCTCACCTCGTTCCTCAGGGTTCAGGCACTATCAAGGCAGGCTTCGCCGGTCAAGATCATCCAAAATGCTTCTTCTCATCATTGTATGTCAGCCCATTTTTGCGTGGCCCACTCTATCACACCGTGCCACTTCAGCGTCGGGCGACCGAAGCATGTGCGCGTCATGGCAGGTGCACTCGAAGGCGACGTCTTCATCGGTCGTCGAGCCCAAGAATTTCGTGGCCTTCTCAAAATCAAGTATCCCATGGAGCATGGGATCGTCACCGACTGGGACGACATGGAACGTATATGGAGTTGGATATACGCCGAGGAACTTGGTACACTCAGCGAAGAGGTGAGATACAATCCAGTGCAGCTCGTGCTCCGCGTCTCAGACACTTGCCTTCAGCACCCCGTGCTTCTGACAGAAGCTCCGCTGAATCCTCGAAGCAATCGTGACATTGCCGCACAGATCTTCTTTGATACGTTCAATGTCCCTGCTCTATTCCTTTCAGTACAAGCTGTTTTATCACTGTAAGTTCGTTTCCGAATGCTTTTGCTCGTTATTTACTGTCCGAGAATAAAGCTACTCCTCCGGACGAACAACAGGCATCGTCCTCGACTCGGGAGATGGTGTCACTCACGCTGTACCCGTATTCGAGGGTTTTTCGATGCCTCATGCGATCCGTCGAGTGGATATTGCTGGGAGGTGTGTACAGTTCAGCTTGTCAGAGCTACAGGTCTGACCTAACTCCCCAGAGATGTCACCGACCACCTGCAGCTGCTTCTGAGAAAGTCTGGTCATCATCTACATACAACCGCCGAGCGGGAAGTCGTGCGGATAATGAAAGAAAAGTGCTGTTACATAGCATTGAACCCCTCCAAAGAAGAGAAGGACACGCTCGGACGGTTGGAAGAGTTCCGATTACCCGATGGAAACGTGGTTCAGGTAAGCTCTGACACGACGTAGGCTAATCATGGTCTGAAAGACGCTTCAGCTTGGCTCTGAACGATTCCGGGCACCCGAGATCCTGTTCAACCCTGAGCTCATTGGTCAGGAATATGCCGGTGTCCACCAAGTTGTAGTAGATTCCATCAATAGAGTCGATCTGGATCTGCGCAAGAATCTCTTTTCGAACATCGTCCTAAGCGGGGGCAGCACATTATGTAAAGGTAAGCTGGCGATAGCCACTAAACTGGACGGGTTTAACTAAATTGTGTACTGTCTATCGCAGGTTTTGGTGATCGGCTCCTCAATGAAGTCAAGAAGTTGGCTCTCAAGGACGTCAAGATTAAAATTTACGCACCACCGGAGAGGAAGTATTCAACTTGGATAGGTGGATCTATACTTGCAGGACTGGGGACTTTCAAGAAGGTCTGACAGTTGCATGTTAGTATTGAACGTCGAGGTTTACCTTCTTTTGCAGATGTGGGTTTCGGCAGAGGAGTACCAAGAAGATCCAGATATCATACACAAGAAACTGGGCTTTTAGGCATGCTGCCTGGCAAACAGGTTCCGTCATTCTCACATGATACCCAGCACATACCCAACCTATGTTGTAATACACTTAGATCTCGTGCACTAATAGGAGAGTTTTTTTCGCTGTTTTGCATATGCATAGATCCATGAGTGTATGCAGAGGATAAAATGACATATGCCATATGTACAACTTCCCCCACAGATACTACAAAAGCTGAACGACAAGCGATCGAGCACGGAAGGTGGAAGGCCCAGTTTCGACACAAAGCCACTACTTCTTTTTCTTTGGGGGTTCTGCGGCTTTGGTCTTCTTGGTTCCCCGAACCTAGGACGCGTGATTGTGAGCTCATAAGAATGGGCAGTCTGCAAAAGGCCCACCTTTTTCGCGCGGTTTTTCCTTTCGTGCCGTAGCTTGCGAGAAGCCTGCTCGACCTTGGCCATGAGACCATTCTAAGAAGGCAGGATGAGGAACGCAAACGAGAGGCTGCCAGAGGGTGGACAAACTCTGATCAAGCGGTGCTTGGGCTCAAACTTTTTTTGTGAGGACTCGTCGTCGTAGATGAGGGCGAAGCCTGTGCTTCTTCCACCACCAAAGTGTGTTCGGAAGCCGAAGAGGACGACACGATTCTTCTCACTCTTGTATAGGGTAGCAAGTTTCTCCTGGAGGTCGGACTTGGAAACGTTGGGGCGGGATGGATGAAGGACATCGAGGACGAATTGGCGGCGAGAGAGAAGACGGTTGGTTATAAATTTCCGCGTGCGTAGAGTGATGGGTGCCGAGTTATCTGCCTGGAAGAATTGTCAGAAAGTGACCCAAGGACATCGGGGCTATCGGAGGCGCATCCAACGCTCCCCAAGCGTGATTTGCCATGAAACCTGGCAGGATGACTTTAGGATGTTCAAGGATACAAGCTCACCATGATTGGGGTGTTCGATGGGCGTTCTGCGACGTTTCCTTGCCCGATGCTCTTGGCGGGTGTTGTGAGCGAGAGTTCAGTCCGTGGCAAAATCAGAGTCCGGCCGGCGCTTCCCGTACACAGCCACTCCGGTTACTCGGAACGACGCTTAGTATATCCGGGTTCTGCGCATTACGATGGCCTCCAGCTTTGCCGGCTCGTTCGCCCCCTATGTACGCTTAGATTCCTCTCGCATTGATTTCTGATAGATACACGCACAGGCTCCTCCCCCAGATGATCCTTCTCGCCTCCCCCGAAAGTCCATGTCCAGTTCGAGAGTTTGGTTTTCGGACAGCCAAACCTCTTATCAGTCTGGAGGCTTACCAACGTCCACTGTGATGTCTGTTCCCGCTCCGAGTGCAGACATTGAGCGTGCAGAACATAACCAATGGGAGACTTCTTACGGTTTCCGCGTCGACTTTTTGGCCGCATTCGCATATCTGCTCGGACCGATATCAGGTTTCGACAATCTCTCTACTACTCATTCTCGATCGTGCTCACGTCTCCCCCTTAGCCTTCGTCCTGCTCATCTCGGAAACACACAATGACTACGTTCGTTTTCATGGTTAGCCACCGTCGTCATCGTTCGATTTGTTTTGAATGTGACCGCATGCAGCATACCAGTCAGCGCTCCTGACGACTCCTCTACTTGCCGCGCACATTCTTGCTACCATACTGCGATTTCCGTCGTGGTTCTGTTCCCTTCTTGGCTTGCTCCTTTGCGTGTCAGCACTTTTGATGGCGTAAGGTCAGAATGCATGGAAGTGGTAGTTTTGCTCATGTCTTTTTTTTTTTGTTTCAACGCGATACAGGACTCAGGCTTTCTTGGGCGCCTCGAGAGGCGGACTTTCGCGATATCATCTCCCCAAACTTGGACTTCTTGCAGACAAGTGGGTGGAGGAAGAATAAAGTTCACCTAATCGCTGACTGTTGCGTGTGGACGAGATTACATACTCTGTTATCGCTGTTCCATCTCACATGGATCAGACATTGAGAGGTAAATGTAGCCAGCTTGGCAGCGAATGACATGACAGACAATATTGCTAGCACACCAGTTGTCAGGGTCCGGATGGCGGGAATCGACCCAACGCAAGTTCAAGTGCTGATAGCGGGAAGAGCATCAGGTCTTTCAGCATACGAGACGCTCGGTATGTCTTGGGATGACTGAAGCGTTAAAGTAACTTGTATAGATTCAAAAACGATACACAATAAACGAGCTACAGCTTGACACAGATCCTTTGATCCGCACTTGGGATATACCCCACCTTACAGGTCAACACTAAACGACCGTCAGTACATGCCACGGACGCTGCTAAAATGTACGAACCAAAACAGCGCGCTTGGCTGCATTCGACATTCCACACTCCCTTAATCTTCGTACAGTCTTCTCCCCGACCGTCCATCGAGCAACCTCCGCAATGTTCGAGATCGTATTTCGAATCAACGCATTCATAGGCGCTCCAATCGCCAGCTTTCAAGATAGGGCATGCGTCCAGTCCAGGTGGACACATTGGGTCAACGGCTCGTGATTTGAGACCGTGCCGAGGCGAATTTTGCCTTGCGGACATGGACGGTGAAGGACGTCGAGAAGGCGCGCCAGACAAGGCACGTCGTGATGGCGAAGCCACGTTTTGACATGTCAACGTCGAGGGTGACCAGACAGTACCCTTTTCGCATGCCAATGACCAGATCGCGCTGGGATACGCAGGAGCACAACTGTTCAGCTGAGCACTCCAGTACCATCCCGTTGGACAGCGCGCACTGGGAAGAGCGGAGTTGCGACGGGGAAGGCAAGTCGCTTTCACAGAAAACCTGACGTGAACTGGTTGAGACACATCCCGCTGACCAGTTCATGGATCGTTTCCAACTTACCAAAACTCCATTGAACCACAAGAGGACGATCGTCGTGCGTATCCGGTTTGGATACACTTGCTTGCCGCAGCATCCCAGGTATGATGAGCAGGACACGACAAAGAGCCCGAAGATGAAACGTCCGACTCTGGACTTGCAGGCAGGCAGACGGCCAGTTCTGTGTGTGCACGGGGTGGTAAGCACGACACATGCGTTTACTTACATGCAAAATCCCGTACGGTTCGACCAATACCAGTTTCCATATCGAGGGCACGCGATGCCGGAACTAGTGCGATTTATTAACCACTCGTTCTGTTCGCCCATCGAGACGACTTACGGTGGAACGCTCTGGACCAGACGTTCGCCGAGAGGTATGCAGGCTTGAATTCGTTCATACCAGAATTCATTTGAGGAGCAATTTCCAGCATCGCTCATTAATGACCCATTTACAAAAGGGAATGAAATGGCTACCCAGATGAGCAGCAATGTAAGAGAGAGCGTTCGCATCGGAGACGTTAAGAAGGCACAGCCAATGGGGGGAAGCATCGGAGAGAAAGTGGGAGAAGGAGAAGACGATGGGAAGAGCAGGGGACTTACGCCTTTTACATTCTTATTGGGTTTTGTGGATCTGTGGAGAACACAAGTTTCCACTCGGTGGGTTCATCATTGTGCTGTCGCTTATTATGTAAAAACACGCCGCATCATTGTGGACACACCACACTCAAGCGCCCGCTTTGACAGACAGTGGTCACGCGAGCGAGATTCGTTAGATTGCAGGCGAGGTACAATACTCTTTACGCTTTTTCTGATTGCCCAACGAACTGAATAGGACGAGTGATTGGGTATTACTCTTTATTCACCTATTATTTCCACTCTATCCTGCGCAGGCAGGTGAACAATGTTGTTTTATTCAGAGACGAGGATCCTGCCTACCAGAATTTTCTAGCACTGACAACGCCTTTTGCAGTGCACGCATAGAGAAGTACCGAACATCAGCATCCGCATCGTTCTTCTGCTGCTCCAGGACAGGGATGATCTTCTGCTTCACAAATTCTTTGCCTTCCGGAGCGTCGCTAAATGATGTCGCCAAAACCTCCAAAGCCTTGGCAACATTGAATCGTATGTTGGGAATGGGGTCAATAGCGAGTTGTAATAGGGGAGTAATGATCTCTGATTGAATGATGTGCAAATTCAAGGAAGGTGAAATGGTCTGGAGGATCGTGATCAACAAAGGTTTGGAATTCCAGCGGTGGTGGACAAACCGTGATAGCTTGCACAGTAGTCATCCGATACAGGTAGTTGGGATGCTGACCCATGCCAACGACCTTGGGAACGATGGCAACCTTTGCCCATTCGACACCAAAGACTTCGGTCAGCTTCTTGAGGTTTGTAGTAGCGGCTTCGCGAATGCTGAACACGGTGTCTCCCAGCCAGGACATACACAAGTTCCCGAGTTGGTCGTCGAAAAATGGTTTGCCCAACTGCGTTGCGAGAAGTGGAATGTACTCGATGATCGCTTGCCGGACGCGCCACGACTTGTCTTCTGCCAGCTCGATAATGGCAGGCAAAAGGCTTTCGGACAGGAGCTCGATGTCAATCACTGGAAGAAATCTGAATCAGGCAGGAACTCCACATGTTGTCATAGCTCTTCGTACCACCATTGACTGTTTCAAGTTTGCTGATAACGTTCAGGCGAACCTCGGGGAATTCATCCTTCAACAGATGAAGGAACAAAGGGAGTAAATGTTCGACCGTTGCTTCACGACCGAGAAGTGGAGCCAGCCCACTAATCTGATTCGCGAGAGCGGCTCTGACATGTTGCGATGTATCATGTGACAAGTCGCGGACGCAGGGCACGATGCGCGTCAAAATGACATCTCTTTCAAGAAGTTTAGAAAATCCTGGAAATCGACGGAAATCAACACTGATGAGTAATGCATAAAAATGCGAGGGTAGACAGTACCCGGGATCTGGCCAGCAGCTGCGGTCCGCACTTCTGCTTCGTTGTCTTTCAGGAGTTGAACATACTGCCCGATCAGTTCTTCTCTGACCAACTCTGAGCCAACTGCCTCTGCAAGCTAAAAAGAGGGTGGATCATCACTCGTAGTCGCCAGAGCGAATCGATCGTGACACACACCTCGTTGAAATGAGTGGCGGCCATGTACCGTACCCTCCAGCTCTTATCGGCCACGCTATGTCTTATTTGCTTCAGGAGCTGTTCTTTGACTTCGGGTGGGGTAAGTTGCTGAGCGATGATGATCAGATCCTCGACCGTCAACAGGCGTACGGAATCCTGATCGTCTGACTGAAGTCTGCGATAAATTGGTAGGCCATCTGCGAGTACTTGTTGCTTGGGGAGGTTTTTGACCAGAGGCTAGATAAACGTGAGGATGTGGGGGAGGCATCAAGGATACAAAACGCACGCCAAGCCACCGCGCAGCAGCGCGTCGCACCATGGGGGTGTCATCTGCACCAAGGGCCGCGAAGGCTTTTCTCAACTCGTCCTGGATGATGGGCGATACTTTGGAGTAGACTGGGGAATAAAGTGCGGCGGAGGAAGTTCGGGAGGTGAACCATTCGCCCTGGGACAAGCGCTTCAAGAGGGGGATGTAATATTCTTCTATTTGAGGGGTGGAGAGAATCGCGGCTATTTTCGAGATGGATTCGGCAGCCTTAGGACAAGCGAATAAGAGGGCAGATTGAGGGAGTGAAAGGGGGAACATGCCTTGTCTCTGACCAATGTTTCTTCTACAGCGGAGAGATTCTCTAAAGGACCGAGCAAGACGTGAGCATACTGGGGGCCACCGATGTAGTCTTCGAAATTTCGACCAAGCTCTTCTGCCAAAGCCAACAAGACCTCGTCCTCGTCGTCGACCGAGTCTTGAAGGAAAGGAACGAGCTCGTCCCTGGCGCGATCGTGGCCGAGGGCAAGAGCTATGGTGGGTATGCTATGGATGGCGTTGAGTCTGAGCTGGACGTCTTCTGAGCGAAGTTCGTCCATTAGGACGGCAATCGGAGCGATCTGGAGGGAGAAAATATATATGAGTTGAATGAGAGTATGTACAGAGAGAAAGATCTGACGTCTTCCAAGTTAAAGGACGAGTCCATCGTGGATTAGAGTCTAGGGTGTTTCTAGTTCGTTGTTGTCAAGAGGCACTGGTGGACCGCGCCACCATACATAGTAAGAAACCCTCAGCCACAGCTCTCTCTCATCAAGTACAATATAATGCCAGTACAACACGATCAAGGTCGTCTCATCCTCAGCCACCCAAAGGCACGTCGGTCTAGAGGAACACTCGGGACGTCTCTCACTCGCGTTTCCAGGGCGCATCAGCCGAAATCCTCCTTTACGGGGCCACGGTCACGTCTTGGAAGGCAGGTTCGCTTAGGGACACCGACCCTGTCGAGCGGTTGTTCGTGTCGTCAAAGGCGGCACTCGACGGGTCCAAGGCAGTCCGCGGGGGCATTCCTGTAGTGTTCCCGTGCTTTGGACCTCCAAGCCACGCAGAGCATGCGCGGTTGAGCCAGCACGGATTTGCGAGAAACACGGTGTGGACGTTTGACAGGGTCGTGACAGACGACGAGTCGGGTGTATCTGTCCGACTTAGTGAGCGATCCACGTTGATCCGTCCGTGTGCCATGATGCTCAGTGCGGTTTAGCGTTGGATCCAACGCCAAACATCAAGGCGTTGTACGATCGATCGCTCCATCTTGCGTACGTGGTGACGCTGGCGGAGTACGAACTAAGCACGGATCTCCATGTGACGAACACATCGACGTCGAGCGCGTATCCGCCCGATAATCTAGAATTTCAGGCACTGTTCCACAACTACATTCGCGCACCGGCGGACAAGGTGCTTGTATTTCCGCTGCAGAACAAGGTATACTACGACAAGACGGAGGCGACAGAGGAGGGACGAAACGAAGCAAAGACGGAGACGCGGGCTGGGGTGGACGTGCGCAAGTATACTGACTCTGTCTACGAGGACGCGGGGCAGAAATACGAGGTGACGTGGCCGGGTGGGGGTGTCGAGATCAAAGTGACGGGGCTCAAGGACGTCGTGGTGTGGAACCCGCAGGAAGCCGCGGGAAGCAAGATGGGGGATATGGAGGACGGCGGATGGTACGTAATACGGAAGCTGTCGGTGAGCGCGATGCTGACGATGAGCAGGGAGAGATACGTGTGCGTCGAGCCCGGGCATGTGAGGGGATTTTTAAAGGTTGAGCCTGGTCGCACTTGGATCGGGCAACAGACGCTGTCGGTGATTCACAACGAGCGGAGGATTTAATCTCGTTAACCGTCGCGTGTATAAATTTACTTGTCAACCAAATCTTTTTCTTCTCTTCAATGACATTGAACGTGCCCGACGTCGCAGCTTCACCGACGCCGTCGACGCGCGCGTTGACAGGCACAAGCAACAGAAAAATGCTCAAAAGCAGAGTCTCTGACCACTCCTTCTCAAGAATTCCTTCTTCTTCTCCAAACCACGACGACCCCGCACTCGCAGACGAGCTCGACTACATCACCGTTTCTCCTCCACAACCAGAGCAACCTGACAACCAGATCGACAAGGCCTCTCGCATCCTTGGCGTCAGCGGTGTCGCCGTCTCGCGCAGAAGGTCCATGGAACCCATCCCCGCTTCAAACAGGACCTCCATGCTCTCAACCCGCTCTGCCCCCAACACCCCCACCCAACACATCCCCACCCTCCCCCTTACCTCCCTATACCTCGTCTCTGGTCTTCCCAAAAGTCCTCATACTTGGACCCTCACCGATCCCGACGCCGTCCTCGGCCTTCACCATTCCGAGGGCGCCGTCGCCCGCTGGTGGCGTCCAGAGGTCCTCGGTAGCACCGTATCCCCCGGGGCCGGCGGCGGAAAGAAGAAGAAGAAGAATGCAAAGGGCGACCCCGCCGAAGTCCACAAGGGCGCAGGCGCCCTCTCCAAGGCCGAGGTCGGCAAGATGTTGTCCAAGGCTCTCAAGGTTGGCTTCGCTGCCCCTTCTCTCCCCTCTTGCTTATTTTTTTTCTAGCTTTCTTTTACGCGCGAGGTCGAGATCATCGCGTCCACCCTCCAGCCAGCTAGTACTATACACACTTTCACCTTCACGCTCCCTGCCCCCTCTACCCCCCTTGCACCCGCCCAGTCCGACGTTGGCTTGTTGAGAGCCTCCGTCCTCACCGCCGATCGCTCTTCCGCCGCCCCCACTTTCACCTACCCTTACTCTGATGATCCTTTTGGAAATGTCCGCCCTTCTTCTGCTTATCTCGGACCTCCCTCCGTACTTTCCCCTCCTTCTGCTCCCCCTTCTCCCTTGTACGAGAAGCAGTCTGTCTCCGCCGTTGGCGGTGCCGGCACCGTCACCTACCATGGCGTCTGCTTGACCGTCTGGAGTCATGCAGATGCTGAGAGAAGCGCTGCCATCCGAAGAACCCTCGAAGCTGGCCGTGCCAGAAAGGAGAGCGCCCAATCTTTGGTCGCCTCCCGTCTCAAGGTCTTGCGTTCCTCCGTCGGTCACGGTTCTACCAGCAATTCTCCCGGTGACCCCGGCCGACGTGTCGGAAAGCGCGGCCCTCGTGGTCCCTGGCCTGGCACAGATGGCGAGACCGACGGCGAGGGAGCCGAGACTGACGCAGGCGCCATAAGCGAGAGCGACTTTGACGTCGCGAGCACCGTCGGTGGTCACGGTCCTGGAGAGAGCACCCTTTTCCTCCCGGGCGACACCGTGTTTTGGCTACCGTATGCGTTGTGTGAGTGTATCCTCTACTGTCATCGATCCGTATCTCATCCTGCTCAACACAGCGCTTGTGTCTCGCCATCCCATCTACGATCTTATGAGGGACTACCTCACTCTCTCTTGGGCCCGCTTCTCAAAAGACGTTCAGTCTCATACTCTTCAGATATCGAAAATCCTCGCACATCCCGCCCCACGCGCGGGCGAACTCATCAAACTCGATGCTTCCCTCACCCCTCTCGCTGGACGTTCATTAGGCGCCGCATCCGGAAGCAGCAGTACCGAGGATACATGTCTCGAGGTCATTGCTAGGTTCCCTGGCGGCCTCGATTTCGGTCGGGGCTTGGTTGATATCAACTTTACCATGTGGCCGTTGTTCAAGTGCTTGAACATCGACAACGTGTTGACCATTTGTGAGGTGTGTATAGTTCAAAGTCTTCCTTTCGGCGCTTGTATTCACCCTGAAATCACTCTACCCAAGATTGCGTTGGCTCCCACAGGTCGCGTTTTGTTCTTCTCTCGATACCCTGCAATGCTCGGCGTGAGTGATTTGTTTTCCTTCCTTTCCACTGGTAACCTTATCGCCACAGATTGCCGTGTCTACCATCAAATATCTTGTGGAATTGCGTGGCTGGAACGGCATTGCCCTGCCTGCCGTCCATTCACGTGACGCCAAGATCTACATCGACGATCCTGGTCCCTGGATATTGGGACTAGCAACAGAGGCAAGGTACAGCGTCCGGCCCGCGCCCGAAATTTGTGTCATTGACTTGTAAGTCACACTCCACTCTGCTGATTTGTCCAACGTCTTCACACGCCCGGGTTATCCCTGCATAGAGACATCAATTATCTAAGTTGTCCCTCACCGCCACCTGGCATTGTTTCCACGAAGCAGCAGCGAGAGAAGTATAGACAGCGATTGCTTTCCGCCTTTGAACCGCACTACCACCCGGATCATAGCGTACCCTCGTATGTCCTTTTGTGGCGATTTCCATTCCCCCGTGCCTGATACATTGTCGCCCTCAATAGCGAATTCAAGGAAGCTTTCCCTGCAGGTCGATTCCGCCCAGTATGTAAAGTACAGGCAAAGAGGGGCGGGGAGATGGCTGCAGTTGCTGACACTATCAAGCCTCCAGAATGGTGGCATTCTACGCGCATCATTCAGGCGTTTGATGCCGTGCTCGAGGACAAGGTGACTCAGTCGACGGAGAACATGTCCGAATCATGGCGCTGACTCGTCCATAGTTTAGGAAACCTTCCCTCTTCAAGCGTCTCTACTCGTTCGGTACCGCTCGTCGTATGCCACAGTTGACTGTCGCTGAACAGCACATTCAACTCTCCATCCGTAAACGTGCTACTGCTTTTGTCGATGCGCGAGATGACCTTGAGACGAAGATTGGTCGACTCTCTCGTCGTCTCAACTTCCTCATGACCGAGGCCGACTTGTGGAGAGACAAATTCGTGACATTTGAACAGTACGCCGAGAAATTGAGCGTGGAGGCAGACCAGTTGAGGGGCAAGATTGGCAAGGAGCAGCGGGAGACCAAGAGGTTAAGTGGACTTGTCACCCTGACGGCCGCGGAGAAGGCCAAGCTGCAGTCCCGTGAGTGAATTGATTCGTTGGGAGAATCATTAACCGAGGAGTGTCCTCTTCAGGCCTTGGCGATACCGAACGAGCACACAAGGATGCACTCACCGAATTGGAGCGGATGCGGGAGACAATGGAACGCATGGAAGAGGAGCGTGCAGAGATGGTCGCTGAAGTAGAAGCACAGATCGAGCGTGCGCTTGCGTCAATGGCCGTTGACGTGGACGTGGACGTGGACGTGGACGAGTCCGACTACGGTGGAGAGCTCTCGTCCCGCCCCGGTTCGCGTATGTCTGCCTCTGCACGGTCTGCCAGTGGAACGCGTTCGAGGAGGACAAGCGATGCTTTGAAGACTGGATCGCAGGAATCCAACGGAACCCGACTGCGCAGTGTCAGCACGGAGTCGACCCTCGCCGAGGCATACGAAAACGGAATGGACGATACGTTAGTTGCCAACAAGTCTGAGAGGGAGGCAGACACCATCGCAGAGGAGGAAGAGCCTCCAGCATCGCCGTCGAAGAAAAAGAAGAGATTTTCTGTAACGGAGATTGTACAGGATGGTATGATGGCTGTCGATGAAGGCATCAGCGAGCGCAGCGACAAGATTGCACAAAAGGTTTTGCAGATTCAACAGAAAGTGGGTGGACGCGTCCCCTATCGATTCTGCCTGTTTGCTGACTTGCTCTCTCTGTCAGCTGGAAACGGCTATGGCATCTGAGAACGTTCAAGAGTGGAAGAGAAGGTCCGCAGGACACAGGCGTACTGGGTCGGACTATGCTACCGACGAACGTACCGAAGAGAGCTCGGATGCTGCTGTGGCCGTCCGCCCGCGCCACCCACGGGGTACCAAGCTCATCAATAACCCTCCCATCAAGGCGAGGCGCAGGGAGCGTAGTGATACCGGATCTACGAATCGGACTGGCACAGGTACAATCACACGCCGTTCGCTTGATACTGCCGCTTCAGATACGCCTCGACATTCCTCCACTCCAAAATATGGTTCAGAACGAGAGGATAGGATGCCAGGACAACTAGACTCCGAGGCAGAAGCTACTGATCTTCCGACACCCACTGCGGTGACGTCGGGTATATTGGTGCGGCCCTCGCTCCGAAAAGTTGCCTCCGGAGCTTCGTTGACGGCGCTTTCTCCTGAGGCGCCGACTACTGCGCCGACGACCCCTGCCTTGACGCCGGCCATAACCACTACCGATGAGTCTGATACCGAGTTCCAAAGTGCCTACTCCGCGAGCCCCCGCGACAGCTACGGCAGCTTTGAGAGCAAGAAGGCGAGACATCAAGACTCGGATTATGACTCGGGAACGTCGACGGACGTGGAAAAGAGACATGTGACAGAATTCACGGACTTGCCCGTGAGGACCCGACTTTCTAGCATCGCAACCGCGGTGCAACATACCACCCCTACTCCATCTGACGTTTCTGTTACATCCAACGGGCGTTTGGCAGTACGTTCGCGATAGGGGACTTTTCTTCAAGCACATATATACCCCACTTCTCACAGATATCACTATCATTGTCGACACTGGAAAGCACTGACCACGGCCCAGTCCTTTCTTCCACACGCTCCTTTCGCACATTTCTATTTCATTCGTATTTGTTCATAGGTTCATCTCGCATGTTCAAACATTCAACGCATATACCATCAATTTACATTTGGCGTAGTACAGGAATGCTACGTGATACAGCCATTGTCTAGTTATTCAACCCTTGTCTACCATTAGTTACCCATGCTAGCTAGTCCATTCTGCGCCTATTATTGAATGCTTTCACTACAGATGCGATTTGTCCAAAGAACCACATTTGTGCGTTCTTGTCAGGTATCAGTACAAACTTGTCGTGGTCCTTGCCCGATTTATGGGAGAATCGGATACCAGTGTCTTCAGTGGTGACACCTTGTACCATCGTCAGAGGCAGGTCCCACTCGAGCCGTAACCTCTTGGACCAGAACGAGATCACCCGTGCGGTCGTCAACAAGACAACGTTGTCCGTCCCTACATTGTCTGTTACTATTCAATGTCCACAGCACACGATCGATTCGACGCTTACCGACGTGAGCGACGTAGCATTCGTTCCTGTAAGCGCCTTGCTCCAGGTCTCTCATCCAATACTGGCCGAGTGCCTCGCGGGTCGAAAATGGCTAGCAATTCATTCACGACTTTAGCGTCGAATCCAGAAGAGATGGTGTCATCACACATACCACTAACACTCCATCCGGAGGGACGTGCCTTGGCTAGAATAAATCAAACAAAGATCAAAATTGATGTCTCGTTCATTCACAGGCAGTAACTCACCGGACGAACGCGGTCTCTCTCTGGCTTATCGAAGACAGTCGTGGTGTTCCTTATTCCTGACAGGGGCGTCAACGATCGACGACGATAGTAAAAGATGCAGCTGGTTTACCTTCAGAGACGTTGGACGCGAGGTCGAATACCCCAACCGCAGGTTTGGTCAGAGCACTAGGGATCGCGCACAATTTCAGTTGTCGAGGTACCTCGAGCGGCAAGCATGTTGTACATACCCAACCAAACCCTTGCCTATCCCTTTGAAAAATCCGATGGCACCTTCTGTCTCTGCTCCCTGAATGGGCTTCGTCTAACACACTTGATCAGAAGGCACGCTGATGAATTCGTCTGTTCTGCTTACCACGATGCCCTCCACTGCACTGACAACGCTAGTCGCGAGCGCTTCGCTGCCTGCAGCCACACCATAACTAGCAACCGATGTGAATACGGAACAAGAAAAGGTGGAAGGGTTACTTCTTACATTGCATGACGAGGACGATTGCGACGCTGCGACAGCCTACGTTGCGCCTGATATTCCTGGTCGAACGTTGCAGCGGATAAGCCTGGAATGTGTTAGAAATATTCCTCGAATGGAAGCAAATAGACCGACCTTTGCCCAAGCTACTTGTAAACTTGGTAACACTGTCCGAGAGACCAAACACCGTCTTCTTGACAAAACTAGCAGCGCCCTGAACTTTGGATCAGAACTACCGTGGTGAACCGGGAGGTCAGTCAACAACCTTTGCAATTCCGATACCTAGCTCCTTGTTTCCGTGCATGACAACGCCATGATATGGTGCATAAAAGATATCTGCTACCCCAGAACTCACGTTCGTGAAGAGGCCCACTGGATTCCCAATGAAATCAGCAGAACCGAGAATGCGGTACAGTTGTCGCAAGACATCTTGACGATAGTGGTATGTGATACGACTTTGCAGTTCAGGCACTGTCAACCGCATATCTGTGATGGCGAGAGCGTTGAGCTCAAGGGGTGCATCGTTGACATTTCCAAGTGTCATGGTTAGCGCGTTGACAACCACCGCCAGGGGGTTCCGAATGCTCAACCTTGGTCGATATGAAAAGACTGGACAGCAGCGTGAAATAACAACAACTTACTTCTCTTCACTGCTGACCCTTTCGGTTCGCATAAAAGATAGAGTTAACTGAATGGGTTGCAATTGGAGCACTTCAAAGTAAATATCTTGTCCGGGAGCGATAGGTTGTGGATCGGGTATTGTCTCCGGATGCTGTATGAGGGCACTATGTGACGGATGTCGATGAGCGATGGTCCAACTTTTATGTTATCAACTTACTCTTCTACGTTCTCTTCCCATGAAGCACCTTTGATTTGTGTAAGATCATAGATCGCGAAGAGAAAATCTTCATCGGCTTCGATGATCAGGGCCTGCAACAGAATCGAACAGTATTTAACAAAGAGGACACCATGCTCTACATAACCCATTAGACAAAAGGAAAACAAAAAAAGTTCATATCTTCGCACCTTGGTCCTTAAGCCAAATTACAGAGGCTTGTATCGTCGGAGGAACGGCAGCAGTCCCACTGGCTTCCTTCGAGACTGGGCTTGGTTGGAGAAGGACAGGATACAATGCATCGTGGAGTTGGTTGTCAATCTGGAGAGATCCACAGCATAGAGTGACTGCTTGCGAGACTGGCGTGTTGTTGTACTCGAAACGCAAGGACTCTATCGAGGCGTATACCACCTCAATCATCTTGCGATTGACCAGGGATATTCCTATTCCTGCAAGGTCGATCTCTACTCTCAGAGTAGGTGCAACATCCTCTGAAACCGCCTCGAAGCCCTCGACACTTCCGAGGGTGTCAGATCGGGATAGAGAACCAATAGTCCTGTGTTTGGGCTTGTAAAGACTACGCTCGGCAACATAGGGAGTGATCCGCAATATTTGTTTCTGGCGGTCTGCTCGTACATCCAGCGATAGGGCGCGTGCTCGCTGTCCATCCTGGAATGCTACTCAGCAAAAAGAAGACAAAATCCAGTTGGGACGAACATGGAATTTGAATGGAACGAGAACACCAATTTCCATAATGTCAACCACGCGACGCGTATTGTTAACCATGAACATGAGCTTTTTCTCTCTCGCAGCAGGATGATCCCACGCATACGGCGTGACTGAGTGTGGTGGGAGCTTGTATCGCGGGATGGTCGATTTGGTGGCTTCTACTTCATTCCGACCCGAGTCCTAAACATGGTTGTTAAATAGCGGGGGGGAACATTTGAAATTAGTTACCCATTGGCAAACAAAAACAGTAAAATCGCTATCATTTTCTAGTTCAAAGGGCCATCCATCCGATTGTGAGAAGGCGACAAAGATGGTGGACCCATCGATGTTTATGTCCGCAGTGATAACATCCACTTGGTTTTGGTCATCGTCCGATGCTCTGGGCACACGGATGTGAACCTTTCCGATGTCGTGGACGCTGATGGGAGGTGACCTAATGATTTTGAATCAATCATAGCATTTTCTTCCTCTTCTTATCCACGTACCATCGTGCGTTGAGACCAGTGTACGCAATTGTGAGAAGCTGTTCTTCCCCAGCTTTCAAAATCTGTAGCGGGACTCGTTCTCCTGTATCCAATACGGCTCGACCGCGCAGCAACCCCTTGTATTCACGGAATTGGATGGGGCAGGCGAGGTCGTTCTTCAGGATAAACCTCGGCGAAATTGTAATCACTTTTGTAAGTTTGTATTTGCCCAGTCCCTCTGTCCACGATAATCCAAAATGATATTCTTCGCTCTTTTGTTGCGTCGATGGGATTACCATTTCAGCATCAGCTGCTGGCGCCTCAAGGCCAAATACCTTGGAACCACAAGAAGAATATCAGCATTCATAGGCACTCGGGCAGAATAAAAGGCACCATACATTCGACCAACCCGACTCCCCAACCTTGAATATAAATGCGTGAGCGTTGTCATTAGGATGAGACAGCACTGCGCTGGCTATCAGTGTGCTAGTCCGTAGGAAGGCGACAGGACTCACAGAATGGCGCGGGGGTAGCAAGGACGTCTTATGATATATATGATTAACTGACAGCATGATATTACGAGACTTCCTTACCTGGTCGATTATCACCAGCAACGTCCAGGGGGGGAGAAACGCGACTCGATCGAACTGTCTTCACACCAAAAGGCATCCCTGACTTATTCACGATAAGGTATGGACAATAGATCTGGACTTTGAACGCTCTGCCGGAGTCAGGATATCGACTTGACATAGAGGCGTTGGTGAGATTGTGACAACGTATAAAATACCGAAGAAACAAACATATAATTGAGACTCAAGCGAAGTTTGCGATTGCTTTGGTCGCGAAGTGACAACCGTGATTCGATATCAAAGTCAGAGTGACCGTCTGTATTGATGATGGCGAAGTCGCTTGGTCCGAAGACTGCAGGACTGTTAGTTCTGCGCTAACAAGGGATTCATCATGTTCACCTGTATCTTGCACCTCCACATTCAGTAGAACCAAATGATCTAGTTCCACAGAGTGTACTGGCATTACGCCACCCTTCCGCAGATAACTCTTCCAATTCTGATCGGCGTTCTTGTCATAGATGCGGTACTGGAGATTGTAGGGCAACAAGTTCTCCAACTCGATCGGAGCACGAAGTTTGAGTCTGATTTTAGGAGATTTCCTGAAAGGGCTGTTAAAGGATGTCAAGAAACACGACACTAAACTTACCGTAAAGCAGGATCATTGGAGTCCGTTTCTACACACGCCTGGAAACGGAAGGGTGCCTCCCGTGGATCGTTATGAGGACAGCTGACGGAGAGAGATCCCTTGCTAACTAGGTCTTCGAATCGCAGTGAAGAACACCAGCGATAGCCGAAACCCTCTGCAATGATGTTTAGCAGATATCACTATGTGTCGCAAGTATTGTGCTTACGATCTGGCTGGAGCTTGACTCTATTCTGTGTAACAGCTTCGATAGGCAGTGCATAGTCTTGGCCGGGAGCTTCACGGCCGTGAGTACGACAAGTGAAAAGTACTGGCCAATGACTTACCAATCTTTTCTAAAGAATACACTGGATGTCCCGTGTGGTCCACCAGCATGAGTTCCAACGGGTAGAATGTGAGGTTCTGTACCAGGTAAGTCGAGCGCAGAGTCACTATTTTGACATTGTCTTCCACAGTGACGGCGCAAAGCAGACGATCAGCAAATTTCTGCATCCGGGGACGCAGCGAAAAGGTGTATTCTCCTTCCCTGTCGACCGGGATGCCTCGAACGGCGTCCCAAGGTTTCCCAACTATTTGAATCCCGATATTGTGTTGTTCAGACGCCGCACCGTGCTAAAATTTGGTTAGCGGACTACTGGAAAATGCATGGCTGTACCTACTTCGCGCGTTTTCTTCCAGTCATCAAACCGCCAGTCTATGATCTGATCCTCAATTAGTTTGACCGAATTGTTCTCCTGCACCCCACTACCAGTATCGCTATCCGACCAAACGAAAAGAGGAGATCCCGTGCGATTTCGAATTCGATATGGGGCGTAGCTCCCGCGGTCCTTTTGCAAAACCAGTTCTTTTTCTCGCCCCAACATGTTGATAGAAGTTATTGCAAGCTCGGCGAATGTAGTGCTGAGATTAAGATCCAAGCGATCACGAGCGGCCAATGAAACCTTGAGAGCGCTTAGTGCATGGTCCTTGTTTAGCTGTTGCGACCACTATCAGTGCAAGCTGTCCAAGTAGTCAATTGAACTAGAATTACCAATAGCGAAAACTTCCAAGGGTCAATCACTGCAGACAGAGGTTCAGCTGTTTGATAAACTGAAGATAAAAGAAGCGTACAAGGTTCCCAATGCGAGTTCGTGAGATTCCAATAATTGATTTGCGTCTCTAGCATGGCTGACGCTTGGAGCTGAATCTCTCATATCAGTCTCACGAGTTTGATTCTACCACGAAAGGCTCACCGCAGATGACCAATCATTAGCCGTCAAGATGAAGGGCTTCACGTTGAATTGGAGCATAGGCTGTTCGTGCAGGTCTCCAATCAAGACCAGTCTAAAGCCATCAACAGTCCCTTTCATCTGTGAAGCCATCGTTATTTTTTCTTCACATCAGTATGCTCCTGAGTTCATACCTGTTCCTTTGACATAACAATCTGTGCGCTCGGAAGTGTTCGTCGTGTAGCCGTCATGGACGAGGCGGACCGTGCAGCCCCAGTGTGCGCGTTTGAGGGCTGTTTTCCATCGCTCACAGTTGACCCGAGCGACTTAGCATACAACTCGATGGCCTTGGTAGCGATCGTAGTAATGAGCATTATGTCACGGTATGATGCCCGGAAAACTACTTCCGTAGATGAACTTTCGATTGATACGTGTTCTCGCTGAGAGGCCCGACTATCGAGGGAAAATGTCAGGTTAACATCATCCAAAAAGCGCACGCTATCCGATTCTGCCCCCATGCGCATCAACGACATCCCAAGCTGGTTGACGCTGAGCGCCATGATACCCTATATTCAGTCAGTATCCACCCTTGATCACTCAGAACCATGCTGACCTGTTGAGACATTAAGATCTGATTGATACGAAGCCTAATAGCCTGCGAACTGGGTTCGGTGTCGTCCTCGAGTACACTGATCGAAACATCGTGAAGCTCAAGGCGTAAGTCGGTGGTAGAGGGCGTCGAGGGTTCCTTTCTGGTTTCTCTTTCTCCAGAGGCAGGGAGACCTCGGGGGCCACTGGTAAAGAAGGTGAGAAGTGAGAAGATGGGTTCCACCGAGAAAATGATGCGAGGGGCATCAATTGTCATGATTACAAGAGCAGAGGCACCAGATGAACTATAAAGCACCATGAACTGGTTTCTTTGATGATCTGCAGCGGGGATGATCTCCCTGAATTTGGATCCGCCAGGCCGAGTGTTGTTCATAGTGAAAGATCGCAAGATCAACTGGGTCTCTGAAGCCCCATCAGACATTGATTTGGAACGAAGACTGACGTCATTCAGAGCAAACCGTACAATCCCATGGTCCTTGAGATTTGCCTCGGTGGTTGCCTCTTCGTCATACAAGTGCAGTCTGACAGCAGCTATAGATGCGACCAAATCAACAGTAGTCCGGGGTCGACTATCATCGGAAGTAGATGGAACGCGGATCTCAGGTTCTAGGTTGACAAGAGCCATTGGAACCTGCGGAGCAGCAATATTGCCGCTGAGACTCGGGACAGATGTTGCAGCGGGACCAGCCTGAGAACTGCCTGTAGGGGCACCGGTAAACACTCGCGGTATCGATTGAGATAGTCCGACGAGAATCTGGTATTGGATTTGAGTGAGATAGAGCTTTATATCGGATATTTTGACAGCCATCTATTACCACCAGTGAGCAGGATTCACCCTACAAGGTTTGAGGCTTACTCGAGTGTCCGGGATCTCATCATCTCGAAGGCGATCGATGTTTGTACGTTGATAGATGTCTCCAACAATGCCGATGTCATCGACAATTTTCAGCGTGGACGGTTTACCGTCATAATATAACTCCGACACGAGTTGTAGGCCATTGAGACTCGCAGAAACCCTACTGATATCCTCGTCGAAGGAGTTGCTCGCAAAGACCTCACCGAGGCGCATCGTCACAATATCAGGAAGGCGGGTAGGATCAGAGGGGAAGACGACGATAGGAGTTTTCACGGAGACCTCAAATTGCATGCGTTCAATTTCAGAGGCCTTTTGTACAGCGGCGTCGCGAGCTGCATCGTACAGGATCTTGAGCTTCGCGAGCTTTGTCACGAACAGATATATGTTGTGAAAGGGCTGCTCAAGGAAATGAACTTTGAGCGAGCCCGCAGCCAAATGCACAGCAGATTTGATGCCGGTGTAGCCTTCATCCTCCGGATCATACGTCTCGTACCTGAACTCGGCAAAGTTGCTGCCTTCAATGGACAAAAGTTGCTTGAACTCGTCTCGACAAACGTCCACGGAGCGATCGTCGCTCAGGGCCAGGCTCCCCAGACGCCCCGTGACGCGCATAGTATTTGATCTCAAAACGATGAGAACAGAAGCCGTCGACAGTGAAAGAGTCGCCAAGCTAGCGAGGTTGTTGATCAATACAACTGTCCATTGCGGTAAGCAGAAGCCTTGCAACTCCATCGATCATTGCTTACCTTGGATGCTGTCTAGCTTCATCGCAATTCGCGTAGTACTAGTGGGTTTCAGCTGCATCTCGGCAACGTCTACAGGTTCCGAGGTCTGGGTCGTCGAATGTCCTTGTGGAACAAACGTAGTCATGAGGAAGTCATAGAGGGAAATAACAGGCTCTGGTGCAGCATTGAAAATGAATGTTGATAGTCGAACGTCGATACTCTGTTCAATGCTGTCGTAGACTGTGAAAAACTCAGGAGAGTTTCTCTGGACACGTAGATACGAGACTGATAGAAGGTCCTTGTCACCAACGCTGTCCGCGTAGTCTGATGAAATGAGTCGAATCGGATCGTTGTCGGCCTGCACTATATTCATTGTCAAAGACCTTCACAAACCGTCAGCTACAACTTAGAGTAATTAGGTTCAAGCTCACCTGAGGTTGACATCCACAGTGAGATTATATTTGAGGAGCACACAGCCAAGACGAAAGTGTTGAAGGGTGACATCTCCAAGCGAGCTCTCACTCCCATCCGCGCTTGATCGTGAGATCGACGCGCGTAAGTCATCGACAGCGAAGTCAAGCTCGAACATGTGCTGCCGAAGTTCCGGATTCTGCTGCGGATGTTAGTAAACATCGGGTAATAATATAGAGATTTTACCTGCGACGTCCCGTCACTGGCTTCAAAGAATACATCGTCGCGCGTACCAGAGGCACGTTCATTTTCGGATTGGTGATCATCCACGTTGTATTCCAATCCTGTGGGCGAAAACAATCCCCTGGACAAAGGCAAAGCCGTATCTGTGTCGATGTAGGGTGGCGATGGCTTTTGCTTAAACCTCTTCTCGGATTCATCGCCAAATTGCGGAATCGTAACGTCAATCAGCCGCATGAGTGTCTTATACTTCGCGTCGGACACGTTGACATGTAGACTTGGCAACTTCCCAGAAACTTTGAATTGCGCAAGGTTTAGAAAGCTTGGAACAATCGAGTTTTGAACTTGGAGCTCAATGTTGGTGCGTTCCAGAAGATGAAGGTGATTGCCACTCTTCGGTGTCAGTGCGTCACGACACGCTTGCAAGTTAGTGCCAATGATGAACTACGGGCCGATGAGCACGAAAATGCATAATCCAAAGAAGCGGGTCACCTGCGCTGCTTCGAGCTTGAGTGTCATCTTATCATACATCAGTGACTCCAAGCGCCTGTTGTAGTCTGCCTCATTGTATTGTTGGTTCTTTTTGGCTTGCAGCTGGCGCATGGCATCTTTATCCGCGAGGTCGCTCTCCACGGCAATATGTCCTGCATCGATAATTAAATGACCGCCGTCGAAGGAAGTAATGCTGGTGGAAGTCAGATATCACAGAAGATGTGTTGACTGGAACGCATACTCCTCCGGAATGATAATAACAGGCGCATTCATGTCCACTTGCAGGTCAATCGTCTTGTGAGATTGCAATGCGTATTCCAGGCTAGCTTGAGTCTCCTTTCGCAAACCCTCCAGGGTCCGACTAGCAACGTTCTGGAATACAGTCAGCTCGCTCGAGAGGCAAGAGATTCATTCACTCACAAGCAATGCTTCCACTGACTCCAACTGGCTTTCGGGTGGTCTCAAAAACTTCATAATGGCCTCAACGTACCCTCGGTGATAGATGATCTCCATGTGGCGCATGCGAGCTGTAAGAGCGGTGTCCGCCCGCTGATCAAGTGGATTACTCTCGAGTTTGAGGTAAAAGAAAGGTTCCTCAGACTCCGCACGCTTTCCTGACTTGGTTATGGGATTCTTGACCTGGACAATCTGAGGATGGAGGGTGTCTTTGGTGGTTCCATCGAACACACTCAGCCCTCCAAGAGAGACTGATGCTTCAAAATTGTCCGGTCTCTGAAGGAAGTCAGCACAAAATGATTCAAAGACCGTAGATATAACATCCGAGGCAGATCCTTTCGGATGACTTTTCAACGCAAACGACCCCTTTCTTAGCTCAGCTGCAACCCGCAGTTTGACTGCATCCCGTGGTGTTTCAAAGGAAGCTGCAATAGCCGATTTTTCATCGTAGTCGAGGATGTCGTACAGTTCCCTTCGTTGCTCCTCAGTCATGGGACCGCCGAAAGCCACATCCTCGTTTGGAACACTGGAATTCGTAGAGCCCCACAACCAAGATGACCAGCTGCTTGCTTGCTGTTGCTGGGCGCGCCCTTCCTCGAGTTTTTTTCGTTGTGCAATATCTTTCCGCAAACGAGACCGCGCGATGGACCTGTAGAAGCGGATGTCTTCATATGAGAGCTTGCGCTCCAAGGCTGCAATTGAGGCAGCCTCCTGTATCACGAATCGATGGGAAAATTGTTTCGTCGGAGGAGGTTTCACGCACCTGTTCTCGGAGAGTTTTCATGATTTTCCTTTCGAATAGTTCAATGTATCGGTTTCGATCGTCACGACGCTCCGCGAAGTGGGTCCAAGTCCATGTGCGCCGTCGCTCATGGACACCATTCAAAATAGCTGAGCCAGCGAATCGCAGACGAGCTCTTGCAGGGTTTCTCGCAAAGTCTTCGTCACTTGGTCGAAATTTACGATACTAGATGCTTGAGTCAACTGCGGTGCGGCACCGACATGTAAACTTACTTGACGCTGACGAAGATAAAAGTGGTACATGTCAACAAGAGATATAACATCACGATATTGGTTGTCATCCAGAGCTACGCCTATTTCCTCGAAACGAAGGCGCACATCGATCTGAGGTGTCTTGTCGTCTACCTTGTTATTTACGATAACCTTCAAGAGCTTGGTAAGACCTCGCTCTATGATGACAATGCATTACTTACCCGGCCTTCCCCTGATACAGGACTAAGGATAAATTGATGAGGAGCACCTTGGTCATTACGGGAGATCTGCCAAAATGTTAGTTACGGTGTAGTTGAAATTGTGCGTAACAACAGACCATATCCATAAACTTCTTTTTGGCTTCATATGGCGGAAAGCCGGCCATGGAAGGAGAATCTGTATCGAAGTATATGGCTAGTGATAGCAGATTCGATAGCTATCGTCTTGATGAGCAGCGATGTGAAGCTTGTATTGTACTGCCTACTTTATGGATTGCACCTGCGGTGCTTTCGATGAATGCTGGCTCCCAGCGTTCGTTGACTGACTGGATGGAAAAACCCGCAAGTGTAATTCCAGCCGCAAATGGGTGCTGTGAAAAATGATGTAGGTCAAGAAGAGTTGAACCCAACGTGCGTGCTCACTCCAGGGACGCTCAGCTTGTCTTCATATCTGACGTGAATGTTCTTGACTGTCACTTGCACATTGTTGATTATCTTAGCGGTCAAAGAAGCCCAGAGGCCTTGAGACTGAGGGGAAGCATCTGCTAAACCAAACTAGATGTTCGAAGAACTAAGTAACGAACTGCAAAGCTGCGCACCAGAGGAAGCCTCAGCCTGCCCACGCATATGCAGCAACTCGGCACTCTCAAGCCGTTCTTGCTTAGCGGCCTGATCTCTCTGTTCTTCTTCTTCGAGATCGATGTTATCCTGCGGTGAAGGCACTACAAGGAGGTAGACATCTTCAATGAGTATTTCTACCGGCTGATTACCCAAGTTCATCCAGTGGAGGGACAATGTGAATGTCCCGAGATATCCTGAAGACAGAATTAACGAGTGTCAGGGAGCAAGTTGTGGGCCAACCTTCGAGAACGTCAACTGGGAGCCTGAACTTGTCGAGGGCGCCTCTTTTGAGACGCAGATTCTTCAGGGTCAGTTGACCTAGAGATAAATGGATGTTTGCAAGAGTGGATAAGCTGACGAGGGAGTGAGATGTGACCTTGTGCTATTCCGTAATTGACCTGATTCATATCGAGGTTCTCAACATATGGAGCGAGAATCCTGTTGAACAGCTACACGACCAGATCTTGAACTGAGATCCGGGCATGTTGTTGAGAGATATACGCACGACGTTCAAAATCTCTTTCCCTGGGTCTAACCACCAACGTGACATTGTGGCGAGGGGGTTGCGTTGAAGGTGTCGCGTCGCACGGTACTAGGCTAATAGGGCATTGACAAACACGGAAGGCGTCGTCATCTCACGTGACCTCCAATCTATACTTCCGTACTAAAGACCCCCTGTGATTCTCTGTCGCGTACATTGCGGACCCACCCGACGATGGATGAAAAGCAAGACAGCCTGCCGTCTGCCCGCCTCGTTCTTGGTAAGTATGATTCCTTCATCCTTCGCGCCGCCTCAAGCACGGATCCACGTCTCGCACCCCTCGTCCCAAGTTGGACGAATCAATCAGGGTCGAGACCTCGTCGAGCCTACACAGGTGGGTTAAGTCGAGGTCCATGATCGCCCTGGCTGTCCTCGTTGACGTAGTGGAATACATACTTGGTACGCCAGCGGATTACAGACGAGTCGTCGAGGCGTAGCGGGCGGGAGGCCGCATCTCAGGAGGGTGAACTGGCAGACCGGACACCGGAAGCGCTTCCTTGATTCCCACGAATTCTTTGGACGTGTCGTCACGCACTGCCCTGTCACACTTTCTCGGTTGTCCAGTCCGTTTAACTTTGGCACGCGTTAATTTTTCTTTTCTTCTTTCCAACTTGTTCTTGCACCGTCATGCCCCTCCTCGCCGACTACCTCCTCACCATCCTCCCTAACGACATCCTCCCTCACCATCTTACTCACTATGTTCCAGGCAAGACGCCCCTCTCGACCGTACCCATCGTGTCGGCTACCTTGGTGGCTTACCTTGTCATCATTTTCGGCACTCAGGAGGTTATGAGAAACCGTTCTCCACTCAAACTCAACACTCTCTTCTGCATCCACAATGTTTTCTTGTCTCTGGGAAGTGCGATCCTACTCGCCCTGATGGCCGAGGAGGTGGCATCGATATGGGCGGTAAACACCACATTCGATACCATTTGTAATGAGACGTCATGGACGCCGGTGAGTCGTTCCCAGTCCGTATATTGATCCTCGCCCGTTATCCTCATTCTTCTCAGAGACTCGAATTTTACTACATGATTAATTACTACTTCAAATATATCGAGCTTTTCGACACAGTCTTTTTGGCGTTGAAAAAGAAGCCTCTTGGTGTGTACTCCCGTCCCACTTTTCGACCTCACTCTTTGAACCTGTCTCTCTAGCATTCCTGCACGTCTTCCATCACTCTGCAACTGCTTTGCTATGTTTCTCGCAATTGAACGGTAAAACGAGCATCGTAAGTCACCAGTCTGTCACCCGTCGTTCCCATATCTCAACATTTCCTATCAGTCTTGGGTCGTCATCTCACTGAACCTCTTGGTTCACGTCATTATGTGTGAGTGTTTAGGTGAATTATTAGTCTGGTTACTGAATGGACGATAGATTATTACTACTATGCGACGGCCGGTGGTGCTAAGCTTTGGGTATGTCCGCCCGCTTCTATATGATCTGCCTTTGTCTCACCTATTTCTTCAAGTGGAAGAAACACTTGACAACGATGCAAATCACCCAATTCGTCATCGACCTCTTCCTCGTCTACTTCGGCAGTACGTGTGGATCGGCTGTTTTGAGGCTTGAAAGATATTGATACTGCGTATAGCCTACCAGCACTTTGCGCACACTTTCTTCCCGCATATTCCTCACATTGGGAACTGCGCTGGAACTCAGACTGCTGCGTTGTTCGGTTGCGGGTTGCTTTCGTCCTATCTCGTCCTCTTCATAAACTTTTACATTCAAACATATCAAAAGCCTGCCAAAGGGCGAAAACCCGTTGCCAACGGTAATGGACATGCCAAGACAGCAGGGTATGATTTGTATTCGTGTTGCCAAAATTTGTCTCACATAACACGCGCATTGCAGGCCTAAGGAGGAGTGAAACAACCCGGTCCGCATCTGAATGCTGCTTTGCCAACTTGGGACTCGTACGGGAACCATCTTTAATGCGTTCTGAGATTTAGTATACATTTATGGTTTCGTGTTATCACTATGTTACCCAGCCTGATCGCATTCTTTTCCTTCCTGCGACAAGGACAATCTGCTGTTTACTCACTTCCATCTCACATACCACTAGATCTTTCTTGGGTTGTCTCTTTTTCTGTCAATACCGGCTTGAGATAAGTTGTGGTGCTGGATTTGGGGATATGGCGTTGAAATATGAAAACGCGATTTGTAGTAGAGAATGACCAGTGTGAGACTGGAGCACGAATCTGCCGACTCCATCTCCACCACAATTTGGATGATTTTGTTCAGCTCCTTCTGCCATGCTGCCCAGAGAGCCCCGAATCCCTGAAGAAGAAGCCACCCCGTGCGAGTTCGTTGTCTCTGCCGAGGTATACGTATCTGCAGCTGGTCTTCCAAAGGTGTGCCTCGACCTCGTTCCATGATCACCTTTATCTCATCCTTCTCTAGCACGCAGTTTCACGCCGCAAAGCTGACCGTAAAGAACCCCGTAAGTCAGCCGAAGATGTACACAGGAGAGTCAAAGGTTCGCAATCCACCATGTGATTCACGCGACCACCATGACATGTTTTGCAGAGAGACCAAGTTGGTTGTCCATCACTCGCTCCCATCCTGGATCAGTTCAGTGGAGGTCAGCGACCTGCAAGATACTTGACGAAGACAGGCATTGCCTCCTGAATATCTATGTCGACGTAACGCATTCTCATCTCCCGTTCCCCCCGCGCGATTGACATGCAACCAAGGAAACAATTCTGCATCAAACGGTGTACCTGCACATGCTCAATCACACCGACATCCGCCATGCTGATCCGTCCTTATTCCTCCGCAAGAATTGCATCGCGATATCTTCCGCCGGGTACCTTTTCCTTCTTTCCCGATTCTTCTTTCTTGTTGATCACAGTAACATAGCGAGCAACGATGGAGTTCTAGCCCAGCTTCCGAGCAGATATATCTTCACTTTCGCGATACGGATGTTTGCAACACTTGGCTCGTTCTTCTTCGATCCTACGCCAGGGCCGAGATTTATAGTCAACCCCACGTTATGCCAGATGGAGGACTGTATCGCATGTGGCGGCAAGTTGAGGTCACTGTGATGCAGGGACGGCACTTTGGCAATCAGAAGCCCTTTGTCGACGCCGGCACAAGCTCCTCGACGCTCGGTGAAGACTCTAGGCTGGAATCTGATCCCGTTGACTTGGATGTGTTCTGCGAAATCCATATAAACGACAGTGCTTGCGCTCGAACGACTGTGATGAAGGGGGTAGGCTCTGCAGATTGGCACGAAAGCTTTTTGTTCGCAGACTTGCCACCTTTTGAAGCCCTGGAAGTTTTGCTGTGGAAGGAGAAGCGGCTCGTGAAACCGACGCTCCTCGGTTCTATCCGCATCGCTCTCACCAATTTCCGCAGAAGTGAAGACGTGGAGGGATGGTTCCCCGTCATACAGTCTAGTGGTATTTTGACCGGCATTCAGGTCGGTGAAATACGAATGAAGCTCAAGGTTCAAGAGTAAGTTTTTTGGGTGGCCGTTCAGTCCACGTCTCCCTCAACTTTTGTCGCAGAGAGATCATTCTCCCCCACTCCAGCTACTCTGGCATGCTCACGGTGAGTCATGTTTACTGAGGTCAGGTTAGCCAATCATCATCTTCCTGTCCTCAGGTACTCAATACACGTAACGTCTTGGAGTGGATGAATGACTTCGAACGCAAATTACAATTGCGTACTTTATCTGAACAACTGATGTTCATTACCATTGCCAAAGGCGTCCTCGTGGAACACATCACAGAATATGCGGATCACGAAGTAGATGGAACCCCAAGCTGTAAGACTTGTTTCCCACCCCAGATGTGTACCATATAACTGCTTTTTTCCAGCACACAATACTCTATTCAGAGGCAATACTATATTGACGAAGACGATGGAGCTCGCAATGGCCTTCTACGGAAGGGAATTTTTGGATGCGAGCATCGGACAAGTCATTCGTCAGGTTTGCTTGGAGAAGATAAGTATTGAAGTCGACCCGAATCGATGCAGCAAAGGTCACAAGGACGTCGAACGTGGGGTCGAACAACTCGTGGAGTGGTGCCAGACGATATGGAATTCTATCTATGCCCACAGGGGCGACTGTCCTCAGTACGTGCTTGTCTAAGAATTACACGACTGTCTCACCCATCCGCTGCTAGTGAGATGCGCAGGTTGTTCGAACATATCCGGAAGCTTGTCGAGAATCGATATAAAAAGAAAGATGGACAAGACAGCCCAAACCGAGACCTTCCCTGGCAGAGTGTCTCCGCTTTCTGTTTCCTCCGCTTCTTCGTACCTGCTATCCTTCATCCACATCTGTTCGGTTTGACACCAGGTAATATAATCGTTTACCTCCTGGAACGCAGACTCACATCAGACAGGACTGCCCAGCCCCACTGTACAGCGTAGCCTCACGTTGATTGCCAAAGTTATACAGAGTTTAGCCAACCTCAACGCAGTAAGGCTGCTGACTTTATTTCGTGAAATGTTCCTGATTCAGACAAATGGCTTAGACCGTGCAAAAAGAAGAATACATGCGTGGGGTCAAGAGGTTTTTTGACGAAAATCTCTCAGCCATGGTGGACTACATTCTGGTTGTCTCCACGCCGATCTACGACACGTGCAGTCCTCACTCTGGCCATCCGGCTTTCAGTCATCAACGACTCAAGGTCGTGAACTCTTTGCACCAACGGGCATCAACTATGCCAATTCTCGAGAGAGAGGCCATCCCCCTTCTTCCTCACGTCCTTGATATACCGAGGCACCTAGCATGCATTAGTTCATCCTTGATGCGCAGTGCAAGACTCGTCGGTTCAAAGGCCAACGCAGATGAAACAGATCATTTATCTGATCTATGTTCCCGATGCTTTGAAATGGAAGAAGACGCCCTACAACGTGTCGCCCAACTCGCCACCGTTGAATCTCATCCGGTCGCTCCAAAATGGGATGATCTTCCTCAGTCCCGCTTCCCAGACCAAACATTACAATCCCCACTGTCACCCATGTCACCCACCGATCGCATTCGTCTCAGATCATTCCGACCCTCCACTGCTCCTTCGCCATCCGACCAACCTCTTCTGGGCTCTCCTCTGCTTGATAGTTTCCCCCCCTCTGACTCCTCAGTCGGGGACCTCGTTTCCTTTCGACGAGGTTCTGTCCCTGAACTTTCTTCACGTAAACCTCCGACATTTCTCGAGGATCGAGTGCCGCGTACACTGAGCCGGCCGCGCTTCTTGCGGCCGAAATCGATATCGGCCGATTCAATCTCGACCTTTATCACCCAATCTGCTGATCCACATATCCGCTCACCTTCTACACAGTCAATTGAGAATCCAGATGCAACGGCGTCACCCACCTTTGACGAATCTGGCAAAAAATCCAAGAGTATTTTCAATGGACTTTTGATTCGACGATGAACTGCAATCCTGTAACTTATGTAACTTATGTAACCTATGAATGAATTTTCTCTCCGCCCTCTCTGTTGTACATGTATCTACTATCTCAAAACTGGTGCTAATATATTATATCTGTATTAAAGATGTTTGGATATTACTGGTGAACAGGGATCCTCAGTGGCGGGGCATCATCATGAGTCTACCTTGAACGCGTTCTCCACGAGCTTCCGTACTTCAGCTGCGACATCTTCCGACGTACTCCTGACTGTAATACGACACAACTTGTGCACGAGTCAGCATCGAGCGATTCATGCACGTAGTGGAAAAAAATAAATACCTTGGCGTCGCGATTCGGCTCGAGGCGAAGCAAGCACCCGACCTTGCCGTCCACAGAGGTATGGAGAACCCCAGCTCCCACGATATTGCTCGGATTCGGATCAATGTCTTCCAGGATAGCCAGACGATGACCCGAAATCACTTGTCGATTACGGGCGATGTCGACGTGGCCAGTGCTATCCAACGTTATCGGGAAAACGGCCTGAGCCTCCCTCGGCGCCCCTCCGATCAACTTCCAGCGCTCGAAAAAGTCCGCTTGCCCAAACTTGACGCCTTCAAAGAACTTGGTGATCCCGATCGGTAATCGTATCGAGAGGGATTGGTGGGCTCCCGCCAAAAAGGACACCGTCAAGACAGGGAACGAGGTGAACGCTTTCTTGCACTCGACTTGCAAGATTTGTTGGCTCTGAGTACGCGGCGCGAGCACGTTTGGGGGAATCTTTGCAAACGTGGCGGAGAGCGCGTCCAGGTCGCTGACGTGAACGGTGGACGTGAACGAGGTGAGAGGCGCGGACATCTTGTTTCCAAAGTAGATGGCGAGCTGTCCGAGGTGGCCCTGGAATCTCGACTTGACACCGATCTGTATCTGGACGTCTTCGTAGAGCACCCCTTCCGTACTGTACGTCAGCTTGTGCAGCCATTTGTCGATACCGGGTGCGACTGTAATCCGTGGGGTTGCATCGGGACCTGGGGGAGGGGGCGGACCAGCGGCAGACAAATCAAGGCCCGCGAGTGAGTCATTCACGCCGTCCGTATTCGACGTGGAAGGTGCAACCAAGCTACTCGGCGCGTCCGTGCTCTTGGACGCTTGACGTCTTGTTATTTGGCGCTCGAGGTTGATCTCTTTTCCCCCATGTATCCATGTCCGCTTGTCTTCCGTATCACCAAGCTTGCGATTCAGCCGGCTGAACAATCCGCTGACTCGAGGAGGGAACGGCGGCATCTCCTCACAGACATTTTGTAACATTTCGTCATCGTCCGATCGACATGCGAGCGCGTAGAACTCGCAGGCACGCTGTTGGAGCTCTGAATCAAGGACATGCCTGTAGCGTTCAAAGATGGTGATGAGTTGGGACTTGATCTCGGGGAAGACATTGACCCATTTGATATAAGTAGACAGGAGCAGTGAACGCGTGGCGGCTGCGCAGAATTGTGATTTCGAGTGCAACACTTGGAACTGTTCAGTAGGGCTGTATCCCGGTTCGTTCGCGATGAGATGTCCATATTCGCCCAAGATATACCCTGTCACCAACCATTAGGATGACGACAAGGTCACGAGCTGGGTGCCATACCTCCCACTTTGACGAGACTCTCGTGAGCGACGGGCGTCTTGAGATGTTCAAAGACGACTCTTGCAGCATACTCCTGAAGGTCCTCCGTGTTGGTAACGATTTGAACCACCCGATACCACACTTCGTCTCCAACGTGGTCCCCAGCAGCGCTGATGAGCTGCAATATGGTATCGACATACCATTTGTAGGAGCTCGCGTATTTTTCAGTAAGGATGGCGATCTTCAACACCATTTCTTCTCGCAACAGATAGTCTGCGACCTTGAGATATCGAAGGAGCTCTCCGACGATCAATTCAGAGTTATCGACGTCGCACATGCTGTAGAGCAGATCCAGGGCACGTCTCCGAACAGAGATATCCTTGTCACGAAGGGACAGGATTATCGTGCCTTGATGTTTCTTCAAGGGATCGAGGGAATCCGCGCGCGCTGCGAGATGCGCCATCGTGTCCAAACCCAGGTACCGAACATTCGTCTCTTTGGAAGAGATGAAGCGGGCAAGGAGAACGGCAGCCGTGTCAACCAAAGGTGAGTTGGTGTCCAAGTGGATGGCAAGGCCGATTGCCTCGAAAAGGACTGCATGCTGGGCATTATTATGTTGCACATTTCTCGAAGGCTCTGCGCTGTTGTTCATGACCGTTTGGAGAACCTCGTTCAACGCGCTTCGAAGTGCGGGATCCTCTGTACATTCCGTCGAGCGACATGCCTCGCATACGCAACTGATACGCACCCGTCGGGGGATAATACTGTAAAAGTCGGAGGAGCTTCACTTGTAACCACGGAGTGGGAACCTTGTAGTAGGCGTATGTTGCTGAGTATTCGTGTTGGATGACCAACTACGGAGGGATGAATTCATCCTTCAGGAGGGTATGACGACACGACGTACTCACACGGTACAGACGATCAACAGCCTTGGTGTAGCATACCGCATAAGCATCAAGATGATCTTGAGCGAGGGCCATGACCAAACTTGTCACACATATCACAACGCCCTGAAGAATTTCAGAGACTTGGGGCAAGGGAAAGATGGCTTGGGCACGTACCAGATCTGGATCATCCATGATGGATACCAAACGCAACGCCCATTCAGCCGCAGGAATGACTTCAGGATGCTTTCGATACAGTCGTAACAGCGTCAACGCCGCCTTCTTCTTGACGAACGTCTGGGAAGTCCTGTGACACGGTCCAGTCAGCGGTCAGATTCAAAAAAGGGACAGGAAATGAACTTCCACGGTGAAATGAGCAGTCTGTGTACGTCCTCTGAAAGAGCTTCTGCCATCTCGCTGCTGCCGACGTTGGCTATTGCATGCAAGGCGAGACAATTGTTGACCTCGTTGTTCTCGTCCAGATCCTTGCGTATCGAGTTCACAACCAAACGCAGGAAATCCGAGTTCTCGTGCATGAGGAGCGTAACAGCAAGGTATCCCTGCAGACATCGTGAGGCACTCGTCCAACAAGTGTGCAACGCTCGAGTTCATACTATCTGTTTCTCCGAATACTTGGAACTCGATATGAGGTTGACGGCCTCCATGTGTCCGACGTCGACCTTGTAGCCCAGTATGTACGTGAAGATGATCTTGGCAACATACCTGCGGACGGCACGATTTCAGATTGGAACGCGAAACGGACGGGCGACGCTCCAGGGCTTACTTCTTCTTCTGATAGCCGTCAAGGTTTCCGTCTGGAGATACACTGTGAGCCTGGAGGATGCCAGGGCGAGGCAAGAGAGGTCATGCCTTTGAACTTCTTGCGAATATTCGCCATCTCCTTGTTTATCCGCTTCTCTTCTAATTCGCGCACCCGCGCACCGCGGATGTCCGCGATGAACTGCAGTGGGCATTGGATGGAAAGGTAGATCGAGAGGGCCGACGAGACTTGCCTGGGTCAAGCCACGCATGTTAGCCGCCATCTTTGCAGGATTGAGTCGAGTTGTCTTGCAGAGAATGTCGTGGTAGGTGAGCAGAAACACTCGCCAGTGGGACGCTTACATATGTCAAAGGTCGACTGCCGCATCACACGACTCCGACAAAACCAAATGTAGGTACATTAAAACGAGATTAGTACGTATGTAGAGTGTACATGATAATGATGAATATGTAGACGAGTCCGAGATAGAGATATGTGTCTATGAAGAATGCCAGCCAGCTCACGACCAAAAGCTACCCGAGAGCGGACTTGGCGTGCCAGGCCGTGAGTTGTACGCGGAACCAACGCCGAACGGTGTCGAATATCCCGATTTCGATCCCGGCAGTCTGCTGGTGGAGAAAGCGGGGGATGCCATTGGCGTCGCGTTCCGTGAACTAGTCGCCGACCGTGTAGACATCCGTTCGTCACTGTAGCGATTTAGTATCCGCACCACATCTCGCGTAATTGAATCCAGATCTGATAACTCCCGTGGAGACAAAGAAGAATCTTCGCTCAGCAGCTTCTCTTCGCCCGTTTCATCCTCTCGAGCAGGCATGCCTGCGAAACGAGATCTAGAGCACATCTGGCTTTTGTGGATGCCCTCGAATACCCGTAACATGCAGGCCTCTATCATGGTCTTCAAGTGCTGGATATCATCCAGCACATTCAGGTTTCCGACGACGGGCAACCATTCGTCGCACTCGAGACCGCGTTCGGTCACCTGAAGATCGTTTGCACCAAACAACAGGTACGTCATGGGATCCAGACGAGTCGTGTTGATGAGGTACATTTGAGGGGTTTGGCCAGCGACCGTCAGATTCTGCCGTTTCTCCGCATAGGCATATAATTGCTTCTCTCCTTGAAGCAAAGAGCCGTCATCCTCGAAGGGCCTGATGTGCTTTCGATGGTTCACACTACTCGGATGAATGAAGGTCGTCTACCGAAATCTGGTCAACTAGCACGATATAACAGCGAGAATAAACCAGACCTTATCGTGTTGGGTTCGCAATGTCATCTCGCCCGTCCGAACGGCAAACTTGGGTTGGGTAGCGACGGCGACAAGAGCGGCAAGCAAGGGCTGAGACTGTGCGTTGGCATTCAGAGTAGGTGGTACCGTCCAATTGCGGTCGCGCGCTCCACCATAGACACCCCCTTCAGTGGCGTCAATAATCCCAGTTTGAAGCAAGGATTGCAAGATATGTCCTCGAACTTTGGTGATCAGTATCAACGTCGGCTTGGAGAGAAAGTTGTCAGTGCAAAAGCGAGAAGCGCGCGCATGGTCTCCATTGCGGTACATCTCGTGCCACGCGTCATAGGCGTTCAGTATTGTTAATGCATCGGATCTGAACTCCCTTGGAGACCATGTCGTCTTGACAGCGGCTGCCTCTGCTTTCAGGTGAAGGGGGGAGAAGAAGGGATCTCGGTTTGTAAGAATCGCAGCTAGGGTCAGAGCCTTGTCGAGACAACGGAAGAAGACGCCATAGAGGACCAGGCGGCCCATCTGCACATCTATCGGAAGTTGTAAAAGGACACGACCGAGCGATGTGAGATTCTTCCGATGGTCCAAAGCACCCGCCATCTGCAGGGATTTCATGGCTGACGCGACACGGTCGGGCGCAGGAGGTTCGATTGTTGCTGCGAGAACTTCCTCGACTTCCATTCCGGGAAAGCTAAGGGCCTTGACATGCATGACAACATTGCTGAGGTCTACGCGCTTCATCTCGACCGTCTGATGTGGACTGAGGTCCGCGGCGCGGGTCTTGCTCAAGAGGCCAAAGTACTCTCCGGGGCGATGTCTGCCTGCGCGCCCAGCCCTCTGGTTGAGATTGGAAGAGCCAACCCACGCCGAGACGAGGGAGGAGATGTGGCGTTCCGGGTCAAATCGTAATTCCTTGATTTTGGCGGCGTCGACGACGTAGACAACGTCTGGAATGGTGACCGAGGTCTCGGCAATGTTCGTCGCCAAGATGACACGACGGACGCCCGCAGGGGGAGGATCGAAAATGACCTGCTGCTCGGCAAGGGGTATCGTCGAGTGCAGAACGTGTATGGAATACTGTGCTCGGTCTGCGAAATTAAGTGGCAGTCTACCGTCCAACAAGATACGTTGTACGGACGAGATTTCTTCCCATCCGGGCAAAAAGACGAGGACGTGACCGGAGTCAGACTGCTGGAGGACGTACGAGATGGTGGCGGCCACAAGAGGTGCAGGGAGTTCCAGTTCGTCGTTGGTCAAAGGTTGGGGAGGCGCAAACGAAGGGAGGGGAATGGATAGGTTATTGTGCTGGGCATACGCCTCTTCCCGTGCAAGGTACCTGGAGACAGGGTCGTCGTTGAACACCCAACTCAACTGGGGGTTTCTACGTATATCGCCGAGAAAATCCTCCAAGAAATGTCTGTTGACAGGAAATGTACGACCGGGGACTTCGATCACGGCTGCATTCTTTCCCGCTGTATCAGGAAAGTATTCTTGGAACAACCGCGGGTCTATGGTAGCGCTCATGAGCACGACCTTGAGCGGGAGATTGCGTGCTTTGCGGTCCTCCATCAGGCGTTTGAGTACGACCAGGAGAAGATCCGTGTCTACATCGCGTTCGTGGACTTCGTCGACCAAGATATGAGTGACCCGGTCAAGCCTGTTGGCCTCGGGGCCTCCATCCGACATGGCAGACTGGAGACGTCTAAGCAATACCCCGATGGTACAAAATGTGATGGAACCGTGTTCTTGGGGTAGCTTTGACTCGAAGCGGACGCTGTAACCAACTGAGCCGGCGCCGACGATCTCGCCGCGCTCCTTTGCGACGCGGTCGGCGACGCTGAGGGCAGCGAGACGACGAGGTTGCGTGCAGATGATGTTGCAGTGTGCGCCTTGACCACGGTCGATGTAGTCGTCGAGAATGAGCTGAGGGACTTGGGTCGTTTTGCCGGATCCAGTTGCGGCCATGCAGATGGTGACGTCGTTGTTGACAATGTGGGAGAGTAGTTCCTGAGAGCGGGTATAGATGGGTAGAGCAGTGCGCATGGAACGCATTTTCTCTGTTGCTGGATCACGGAGGTAGGTCTGACGTCTCTCTTCTAGATGTGCGGACTTGGCTGTGATGCGGGAAGCGAGATGAGTTGGTTGGTAACGAGAGTGAGAGGGGAGTGGTGTGGTGTGTTGAGACGAGGCGGGTGCGGGTGCGGGCCTGTTCCTGTAGAGGGAGCTCCTTTTTATATCAGAACAGAGATCGAGGATGTCGTCTGCGAGTGCATCTGAGATGGGGAGAGTGACCTTTGGAGCGAGGCCGAGGTCTTTACCAGACTTTGCTGCTGCGAGGAAGCGTATCCAAAGATTTGGATCGCAGGATTCGAGGTACTGTGTGACGTCGAGGTAGCACTGAACGAGGGCAGCCTTCTTGGTGAGCGCAGTGCCCATGCCAATGCGACGGCCGTCGACGGACATGGCGGCTTCCCAAGTGGGGTTGGTGTGCTTTACGTAGAGCTGATTGTAGTCGACCTCGGGCTTTGAGAAGCCGTAGAGACGACAGTAGTAGTCCATGAAGCTGCGAGCGCGTTCGTAGGAGACGACGGAGCCATCTGAGAGGGTGAGATGGGTGGGGGGTGGGGGTGGGGGTGATGGTGGAGGGGGTTTGGACTTGGAGGGTTTATCAAGCTAGAGGGAGATGTGTCAGCGAAGGAATGGGTGAGAGCGAATGCACCGACCAGACCGAGGTCGTGTAACTGGTAGAGGGCGGAAAGGGCGCAGAGACGCTCCGCCGTCTTTTTATCGGACGCGTCACCTATAGCAGTGATCGGAGGGTCTGTATCAAGGCGAAGGGAACATCTGGTGGGGAGAGTGAGCTGGAGGAGGCGGGAATGATGAAAGACACGGACCGGAAGATGCGACGGTCTGCGGCGGGGTCAAAGAGATCGGCAAACTGGTATGCTACGGTGAGTGATGCTGTGACTGCAAAGTTTGCTACTGGTGATTTTGGGTTGAGAAGGAGAGAAGGTTTGAGAGTTGAACCTCGCTGTCGAGCGTTGTCGATGAATTGAGCGTCGTGAAGAGGTCCTTGTAGTATTTTACGCGTTTGGGCGATCTTTTGTAGTTTTACTGGACGATCGTGAGGAAGAGAGAACGGTCGTTTTGACATTGTCATTTGAACGACTCGGACGAATCGACGTGACATTTACCAAAACCAACAAAAATAAATTAGATTATATTCTATTCGGCATTTTCCGAGCGTTGGGTGATCGCCTGTTCAATGACCGTGAGATATTTAAGTCGGACCGCCCACGCCTTTGCACCGGCCCAGTCGGCCCGTTCGACAGCGTCCTTGATCTCCTCCGTCGCTGCCCGAATCTTGTCGTCGTTGCCAGCTCGCAGCTCAGCCAACACAGCGCCGCTGCTCGCCTCGATCGCCTCTCGCGTCTCCATCACTTCCTCCATCAGATCCATGTCCTCCACCTGATCAACCTCTTCCACCTCCTTCCCCTCCCGCCCAAGCACATACCCGATCCGCTCCAACGGCGACAGCAGAGTCTTGTATGCCGTATTCACCGCGTTCGACACCGCTTGTGCTGTATCCCTGTCGCGCTGTAATACTCACGTTTAGTTCTGCGTTCCTACACGAGTAGTTTACTTGCCTCGTGCCCCGTAGCCCACGCGTCCGGGTGACATAGTCGCTGTGCCTGTAGAAACCCCTGTCTGAGCTTCCCTCTGTCGACCACGAACGGGTTGGGCCCGTACTGCAGCCCGAGCAGTTCGTGGTGTGTGACCGACCCATCCACCCGCTCAATACGTCTGCACTTGGCGCATACAGGCAGCGCAGTAGGAAGCATCGCACCGCACGACGCACACGTCCTCGTACGCGCACTCCCATATCCCCGTCGCTGTGCCAGCCTAATAATCCTCGCCACACTGCGACGTTGATGGTTCGTGTACATGATGTTCAGAGTCACACACTTTCCTCTTTTGACTCACCATGGCCCTCCCACTCCACATGCGCGCCGACGACCCCGCCGCCGCCGATCCCGCTCGTCGTCGTCTCTCTCAACATTCAACATTCCCCCACATTCCCTCTCTCCACTTCCACTCACATACCTCAAAAATATCCCTCCACTCTCTCCCCCCTCCTCCCCCCGACGACCACCCAAACGACATCCTCATCCACGACCCTGCCCTCCCTCTCCCCTCGCGAGACAAGGACGTATTCCGCTGGGCCATCTTGTACGAAAATCAGAGAGGGTCCGTCGCCCACCCTTTCCCTCCTCCTTGCTCACCACCTTCTAGCATCACCCTCTTCTCCACACCCTTTTATTCTTCTCTTTCGCTCTTCCTCACAGACCCATACCCATTCACACTCCCAAATTCACCTCGTTCAGACCCAAATCTGTCCCTCAACAACTACCCCTTTCCCGACGGCACCTGGCGCTGGGTCTCTTCCGCCTGGATGATTGACATGCGAACAGATCGTGGCGAAGTGCAGCACGACGGTTTCGAATACAGCTGGTCCTTTCATAACAAGAACTGGAACGCAAAAATTGGCAGGCTCAGCACAGGCGCATGGGTCAGGCGCAGACGCTGGGTCAGACTCATGATGTGCCCTGCAATTCATACGCACAATGGCGACCACTCCGCCACCCCTTCCCGTTCTTCCTCTTCCCCGTCTCTCTTCTCTCCTCTCCCTGCTCAGTCCAATCACTTGGCTCACCCGTGGGACGGAACCGAAAAGGACTGGCAACACCTCCAACACCTCATCAAGCACCTCGGACGCGACGGCCGCAAACTCGAACTCTGGCGAATGTGGCTTGTTCCTTACTCATCCGTCCACAAGGGAAAGGGTAAGCAATCCGATGCGCCGTCTTTGCCCTCGCAGTGCGCTCTTGAAACACGCCTCTCCGACGTCCTTCCCGACGGTACACCCCCTCCTCTGGCACATCTCATCACCATCCTTAGAAACCATGTACGTGTATTTTCTCGATCCCCGAAAACTAACCAGAATGCCAATGCCGCCCAGGGAGAGGCTATTCTCCATTCATTTGTATTTCCGGATTCGCGTGCTCAGTTTCTTGAGCTCATCAGACGAGCCGGGTTGGCCGAAGACCTTGAAAGTTGTCTTGGACACTCTCTTTCAGTGGTCGACGTTGATTTCTGTAGTTATGCCGACACCTTGAAGCACACGGACTGATATGACATTCATCGAATATTGGACAGTGGACTGGACTCGTCTCTGTACATAAATATACGCGTACTAGTTATTACATCTATAATATTTGTAAGCACCGAGCCCGCGTGCTTTCCGTTCCAGTCCCGACGCGTTTATGTGTTCCTGGTCGTTGCTTGACAATAATTGCATAGTTTGTTTCAGTACATACAGTTAGTCGATGACACCCACTGCGCCCAAGCCAGCATGGAGAGCGACCTTCTCCGCGACCATGAAGAACATATCCAATGGCTCGGACCACCCAGTGCAAATCGCACTGCGCACATATGCACTGTGTCTATCTCTCTCCCTCGGTCCCGCTTTGTTACCAGTCATTTTTTCTCCGGAGACCTTCAGGGCGCGTGCAAGAGCATTTTTACGCACACTTTTCAAAGAGTTGCGTCCCACCGGGTTCGCCTCGGCCATGTCCATCGCCATCGGGGGTGGAGCGGCACTACAGCGGTTCTGGGACTCGCTGGGACGTCAACATGCACATCGCGAGCTCCATCACTGCATCAACTCCAAGGTTCCCCCATTCTACAGAGCATTCCTGGCAAACGTGTTCACCTCGACGATCGCAGTCATCCTCCTGCGATGGAGAAGGCGTAGACAGCCCGGATCGTCGTCTCCTACCCTGGACCTGAGCCTGTTGTTCCTCGTCCGTGCACTCGACGCGTCCGTACAGGCTTTTCTTCTTGAAAAGACGCGAGAAACAGGAACCGCTGCTAGGCATCTCAAGGCCGGTTTGAGCAAAGGCGTTGCGTCAGGACCCTCCGAGGCGCTCGACGAGCGGTCCGGAGAACTAGCCAAGGAGTGGCGAAACAAGGCAGCGACGCGTCTGGATGCACTCGTTTTCTGGGCCTGTTCAGCAAGGTTCGTGATCGTGCCTCTCGCTGTGTTCGTGGCTAACTCTAGCCAAAGGATCATGTGGTGTTTCTTCTATCAACCCCAGAGGTGGGTACATTTGCTCCCACTTGGCTCATGGCTCGTCTGACTCGCTGCATCATGTCAGACTGCCTCGATCCTATGTGAAATGGTACGGTTCCGCGATCATTCATCCCGCCAACATATCGACATCACATTTGTTTCGACAGGATAAACTCTCTTGCTCGTGTCGACAGCAGATTGTTGGAGGTCTGCCGCGCTCTCCGGGATGGTAGGTGGTCATACATCCACGGTTCAGCCACAGAACGGAATATCCTTGTCCCCTTGGCCGATAAACTTGGATATCCCTCGTCGTGGGTCGACCCTATCGCCTTGCCTGCGTATGGTGGCGACTTGGCCAACGAGGCATGGAAGCAACTGCAAGTTGACGGGCGAAGCGGAGTCGGGGGATTACCGTGCAAGGTTGTGCATGGTCACATCGGTGCAAAGTTTAGACTAAGCAATACCTGCACCGCCAACGCCGCCATCAGAGCTATCTATGCGTTTGCTGAAGCGCTTGTCATCTATCTCCCCGTAAGTCACGCCGTGCATACAACCCTGTAGTTCGTAGCTCAACTGGGATCGTCTCCGCGTTCAGGTTCATTTCCTTCCTATTCTCCTTACCAAACCCAGATCTATCCATCGCTATATACCCGCACTGTTATCAGCCATTCGAAGCGCGACCTTTCTTTCGACGTTCGTCTCCTCGTACTGGTTCACATTCTGCCTTACACGCACTCTCGTGCTGGCTCGACTCTTCCCGATGATCTCGCACGATGTGTGGGATGGCCCTTGCGGTGGTACTCTCGCAGGTTCGCTTGTGTGCGGAGCGAGCATCTGGATCGAGAACGCAAGGCGAAGGGGGGAGATAGCACTGTACGTTCTACCCCGAGCCCTGGGAAGTTTGGTATCGGAAGAATGGTTGCGTAGCAGACATCCGGCAGTCCAGTTTGCGGAATGGTGAGTCCAAGAACCGTAACTCGATACTTCGTGTCTGAATATGCAATAATGCAGCCTCACATTCGTCTTGTCTTTGGCATCACTGTTGACTTTCTCTGTACACCAACCAGAGTCTATAAGAGGACTGTCGAGATGGGCTGCGACATTCATCATAAAAGGACCTAATCCTGTGTTCTGGAGAAAGCGGAAGACAGAGATCCCTATATACCCTCCAGCGTCTGTGGATTCTTCCGTTCCATAGAGCCAGGAGAACTGAACACTAACCATCCTGCATTGAATATAACAAGCCGAATCAGTTGCTGGTTACCCTCTCCAGAGATGTAGTGCACAATCGTAGAACGAACAGCTTGCAATCAAAGTGTTCTCTCCATCATTATCCCGCTTGGGTGACCAATCGACCCCGTAAGCGAGAGATTGATGTTGGTCAAAACGTTGGATTGTTTCGTGTCTGGTGCCATCCGTGAGTATATTCTCTTCTGGCCCACTACTCGAGGGGTGAAAGCGGACGACTTTGAAACCATCATGCATGCACGCGACGAGGAGGTCGTGCTTGCGTTCGACCGATGGATGCCACTTGACGCGCCAGGCTCCGCCTCCAACATCCACGTCCGTGAGAGGTATCAAGGGCTTCCGTGTGTCAAAAAGACGAACTTTGTTGTCATAACTGCAACGCGACCGTCAGCATTTATCGAAGGTCGAGCTATGAGCTACCTTCCAACAGCGATCAAATGTTCTATATGCGGGTGGCTTTGAATCGTAGTTACCCCTGCGTCGAACCTGTGCAGTCACTTTGCTTAAATCGAGATCAACCTCGTTGTTTCGCCTCGGCGTACCGTTTGTTGACGAAGAAGGGCCGATCAAAACCTTGTCGTTGATCCCACCCCTTCATCTGGAGATCATCCCCGCCTGGCCGCATCAAGGGTCAGAGAGACGGGCATCATGGATTGCGTAAAACAAAAGGGTCGTTACCCGAGTAAATTACGGAGTCGTGCCAATAATTCCACGCCGCAATCCACGGCTCGTATTCGTGTGCATGCCACTTGTCTGAGACGACGAGTTCCCCTTGAGAACACGGCTTGAGGAGCGACAGTGACCCGTCCGATAGGGACACGATCAGGTTACCGAGGCCGCTGCAATTGGTACTGCGTTCGTCACTCCGTTGGCAAAAAGGGTTATTCCGCACTTTGTTGGAGATCGGCGATTTGACCAGTCGATGGAGAGACAGAGGACGTTATCCGGGGCGCAGGACAGTCGTTGGATCGAGGCCAGCCTGTTCTGAGCACAAAGACATATGGTCACGATGGGTCTGGCAGGGGAGGGAGGGCGGCAGGCACCTCGTGAGCCAGCCATTCGTGTAAAGATATGTTTCCTTCGGAATCAGCGATGCCCAGGACTGGCGTGGTTGTGGATGATCTCGGACACCTGACAGGGGTGAGCGGAACAGCCTGCGACGCGAACATGACGGTCACTCACCATTTCAGATCGAGTACGGCGGGCAAATCGATCGCTTGGACTTGCGAGCTGACGCGAACCGTATGTGATCTCGGTGGAGAGCAGGGATCTGGAACTTACGGTACGTTGTCTTCTAGTCGAAGAACGAGACATTGACCTCGTCGACGCTGAACAGCTTGCGTCTCCTCGGTGGTTTCAAGATGATACGTGCCACAGACGAAAATATCGTCGTCGTTGGGACAAAACTCGACAGAATCTGCTGGCCAGGAAGTGTTGAAACGCGAGTTCATTGAACGTGACAAGTGACAACTTGAAGGATGAACGTGGACAGTCTCACTGACAAGACGACTCAGTCGCTCGCCGCTGCCGTTCAGTTGGCCAAAGACTACGCGAATGCACAAGGTTTTTTTTGTCTCGACTTCTGACCTGACCTGACCTTTTGCAGTCCATCCAGCACATCTCGCGTTCGTTCTCCTCAACGAAGATCAAACCTCAGGAACTACCCCTAAACCCCTTTTCGCATCTGTCATTCAGCGCGCAGGCGGCGATACGGTCAGTGTTCTCACTCGGACTCTATGTAGCTTCCCCGCTCACTCGTACCAGACTACCATCAGCCGCGGCCTGCAGAAACTTATCGTCCGACTTCCCTCTCAGTCACCACCTCCGGATGAAGTCACGCTTAGTTCCGCCGCTCTCAAGGTCTTGAATGGGGCCCAAGAGCAGAGGAAAAACATGCACGACTCGTATCTCGCTCAGGATCACCTTCTCCTCGCCCTCATAAAGGACCCCTCTATTGCGTCCGTCATCAAGGAGGCCGGACTCACCGAAGCGGTTCTCAAGACCGCCATTCAGCAAGTTCGAGGCGACAGGCACATCGAGAGCAAGAATGCAGAGGAAGGCTTTGATGCGCTCCAAAAGTATGCCGTCGATCTCACTGCACTCGCTCGAGAAGGCAAGATCGATCCCGTCATAGGGAGAGACGATGAAATAAGGAGAGTCATCCGAATTCTCTGCAGAAGGTATCTTTTCGTCTTGTCCTGCCCCTGTGGCGTTTGTTGATCGTTTTCGTAGAACGAAGAACAACCCTGTTCTCATCGGTGAACCAGGTGTCGGTAAGACCTCCATTGCCGAAGGACTAGCACAGCGTATCGTCAACCGAGACGTTCCTGCATCTCTTATCGGACGTCTCTTTTCTCTGGACATGGGTGCACTCATGGCAGGAGCCAAGTTCAAGGGTGAATATGAAGAACGGATCAAGAGCGTTCTTAACGAGGTTGAAAAGGCTTGCGACGATGGCACACCCATCATCTTGTTCGTTGACGAGTTGCATCTCATCATGGCGGGCAGAGGTGCGGTAGGTAATGGCATGGATGCTGCCAACCTCTTCAAACCTCTTTTGGCGAGGGGAAAGCTCCATTGCATTGGTGCTACAACGCTCTCAGAGTACAGCAAGTATATTGAAACCGATGCAGCACTTGAGCGAAGGTTCGCACAGGTGTTGATCAACGAGCCTTCCGTTCCGGAGACGATCAGCATCTTGCGAGGGATACGGGAGAAATATGAGGTACATCATGGCGTCAGAATACTTGATGGCGCTTTGATATCCGCGGCTACCCTCGCTCATCGCTACCTAACATCGAGAAGGTTACCTGATGCCGCCATAGATCTTGTTGACGAAGCCTGTGCTAGGTGCGTGCTAATCGTTCTATTTGTGTTCTTACACTTACATTACGCCTACAGCGTGCGGGTGGCAAGAGAAACCGCTCCGGAAGCCATCGATAAGCTGCAACATCGTAGGTTACAACTCGAGGTGGAAATCCATGCCTTGGAGAGAGAGAAAGACCATGCGAGCAAGGACCGTCTCGCTGCCGCACGCAAGGCAATGGCAGAGATTGATGACGAGCTTCAACCGCTCAAGGCTGCGTATGAAGTAGAGAAGAAGCGGGGAGACGAGGTTAATAACGTTCGAAAGAGAATAGACGAGCTCAAAGCGAAAGCCGACGACGCCGAGAGAAGGCAAGTTGATTTGTTTTTTGAATCGGAGGGATCGTCTGATGTCCCGCGTGCAGACATGACCTTCAAGCCGCTTCAGATCTTCGTTACTATGCTCTTCCTGAATTACAGAGTCGACTCGAACTGCTTCAAGCTCAAAAGTTGCAGGAAGAAGCCGCCAGCGGATACGTAGGCACAGACACTGTGACTGCAGAGCATATAGCCGAGATCGTCGGTCGATGGACGGCCATTCCTGTGACGAAGCTTATGTCGACAGATAAGGAGAAATTGCTTCACATGGAGAAGATTCTTGCCGACTCGGTGGTTGGCCAACCTGAAGCTGTGAAGGCTGTAGCAAACGCCATCAGGCTATCTCGTAGTGGGCTCACGAATGCTAATCGGCCTATTGCAAGCTTCCTCATGACCGGCCCTTCTGGAACTGGTAAAACACTGTTGAGTAAAACAGTAAGCCCAATTCCATACGAGTTGTCGACAACTATTGACGATTTGATTAGCTTGCATCGTTGCTTTTCGACTCTCCAGATGCCATGATTCGGGTCGACGGATCTGAATACTCGGAGAAGCATGCGATTGCACGTCTCATTGGTGCACCTCCAGGATATGTTGGCCACGACGCGGGCGGTCAACTCACCGAATACGTTCGACGCAAGCCGTATTGCATCATCCTCATCGACGAAATCGAAAAAGCATCTCGCGAATTCGTTACCCTTTTCCTGCAAGTTCTTGATGATGGTCGTCTCACAGACGGGCAAGGCCGTGTTGTTGACTTCCGCAACACCGTCATCATAATGACTTCCAACCTCGGTGCGGCTTTCCTCGCGGATTTGGGCGAGGGGCCGATCAGTAGCCACACGAGACAATTGGTCATGGGTGCAGTCCAAGCACATTTCCCTCCCGAGTTCATTAATCGTATTGATGAAATAATCATATATGTAAGTCTTTTGCCGCATGATCTACATCTCACGAGTACTGAAACCTTGACAGCGTATGCTGTCGAGGGCCAACATACTCAAGATCGTGGATCTCCGACTAAGGGAAGTCCAAGAAAGGCTGGCGGACCGACATGTCGTCCTGGACGTCGATCCCGAATCGAAGCAATACCTCGTATCGATTGGATATTCACCCGCCTACGGGGCTCGTCCACTGAGTCGCGCGATCCAGAGCGAGGTGTTGAATCCGCTGTCCGTCATGCTGCTTTCCGATCGCATCCTCGACGGCGAGACTGCCAGGGTTAGATTCGATGGACCTCGGAACAAGATAGTTGTCCTTCCTAACCACGACGGAAAAACGGAAGAAGTCGAGATGGATGACGCAGACGACATCGAGATCGAGGAAATGGACTAATATAAACTTGTACTGTTCCTGGACCAGATGTATTAGTAGCCTTATCCTTGTCATAAACTCGGCGGTCGTTAGGAGGATGTTTGCCTTTTTACTTGCACGATCTCTTCGGAAGGGCAATCCCAACGTTCGGGTGATCCTGTGACTTGAAGTTCGACTCGAAAAGTGTAGCAGGTGAACGAGTGACTTGCCAGGTGATCTCCTATCAGTCGGGATACTAAAATAAATAATGTATGCCCGAACATATGTAAAGAATATCAAGCCATTAATGTGGGTGTGGATGGAAGAAAACCGGCAGGAGGGATACCTCGGACTCGGAAACGTTCAACCGTGACGCAGCAGACGAGCGATCTGGAATTTCCTTTTTTGGGTTGAAATTTACCGACGTTCCACGACGACCCCGGTGACCACCCACCAGCCATGCTCGCCCGTCGCTTCGTTACAAGAATCACTCAGTTGCAGGCATTCGCAAGGGCATCGTCGTCCGCCTCCGCAAGCACGCCAGCCCCGCCTGCCCCCACCGCCACCACCGACTCGGCAGTCGCGCCGCAGTCTCCCAACTACCCCACGACGTGGTCGACGAGCCAGCAGCCCCGGCCTACCCCTGGTTCGGGCCCTCGCTTCGAACAGACGTTCATGGAGCTCCAGCCTAACCCGCTCAGCGCTATGGAGCTGGTCGCCAACGAGCCAGTCAGGATCGTCCACAACCGCAAGGCTACCTGTGACGGCGGTGAGTTGAATACGAGATATTGATGTTGGACACCACGCGCCGCCTGTGTGTGCGCGCGCGTGTGCCAGTGACAGTAGCAGAGTCAGAATGCTGACATGTCGGTTAGGTGGAGGTCCACTCGGTCACCCCAAAATCTTCATCAACTTGGTTCGTTACTCGTTTTGCTTGTGTACCTGTCGTTTTGCTGACAACGATTTTTAGGATCAACCTGGTCCTCGATCGTGTGGGTATGTGGTTTCATCCTTTGTTCCCTCTCGTTCCGTACTGATTTCGGACATGATTTCTAGTTATTGGTACGTGGTTAAACACTCGTCCTCCGTGTCGTCTCGGCCTTACATCGACACGATAGTGGTCTTCGATTTGAGCAGGCCCCACATGGACACGAACATTAATATGTTCGACTTCGCTACTAGACAAGCAGTGTAGAGATATACATCAGAAAACATGCTACTATACCACAAAGCGAAAATCAGAGTCGACAGCGTGCTTGCGTTGTGGTAAAAGTACAACTCAGCGCTCTACAACGCCCAATGAGACTAAGTATGCTACTAGAATGCTAGTAAGTAAAATAAGTAAGGGCGAACTAAGGCCAAAAGGGCAATACTAGTCGTGGAGAGTGTGGTGCTCAGTGCGGCGCCCATCGTTCGCCAGGAGGTCAGTGATATGCGAGGTTGGCGATGGAATCCAGGTGGAGAGTGCAAGACAAGTATGGAGATTGTAGCAACGAACGCACGTATATGTGATAAAAATGAACGTTCCGGACAGGGGTTGCGGCCAATAAGATATCTCAAAGGAAGGCGAGGGAAACTCTCATGTATCCTCTGGTGAATGGAATGACATTGGGGAGAGTGGAGGATATTCCCCTTCTGCCACAGCCTCGATATGTGAAAAAGGTGGAAGGGAGTGTGGAGGTAAGAGGTGGTCGCTCGGGGAAGTCGGCAGTGGGGTCTGAGTGAAATGAACGGCATCCATCAAGAAACATCCATACGGAGGCACCGTCGACATACCACTTTGAATATCGGATTTATCGCGGCATGTGGGTCGATCAGATCTGTTGGCGGGTGACCGTATATTTGACCATTGCACTCGCAAGATGTATCCGAGGAAGGGGGATATTGGATGAGCGGAGGGACCACATATGGACTGACTGGTTCATGGGAATTAGGAGAATGTATCCATGAATTGGGAGAAGGGGAGAGCGACAATAGGTTAATTGGTGGTGGTGAAGAGGTTCCCGAGACCGAGGAGGTGGTATCAACGGAAGCGCGGATATTGAACTCGTTGAACTGGTGATCTAAGGATATAGAGTTTGACGATCGTGCAGAGGTGGGAAAGTCATCGTAGGATGTTCTACCTGTTCTCAAAGAGGAAGCAGATGTCATCCGATTGATGCCATACACAGGCGGTCGCCGAAGATGTGTCGGCCCTGGGTCACTGTCCACTGTAGCAGACGACATGACTGACAACCTCCCTATGCTGTGCATGTCCGATGATGACATGGAATGGTCATCATCGAAGTCTCTGCGACGAACCTTGCTCAGGCGTTGATCTCTGGGTAACCATCGGTCGCTCGAAGGCAGGTTTGTATCTGGAGGTTTAAGATATCGCCCGGAGGCCGCATTCAACGTGGGCGAGGACACCTTGCTACTGCTTTGGTTTTGCCGTATAGGTCCTGACGCCGAGAGCTTTCCCATGTCGAAATCCTCGTAATTTGGACGTTGGTTGACACTCAGCAGACTACCCGAATGTGTCCATTTCCACTCCAGCTCGTTCCTTCCTGTGGTTTGTTTGAGCATCTGATTGCGCTTCTGCATGACTGCACGGGCTTGCTCCCTCTGTGACCGCTCTGCGAGTGCGCGGCGTTGTTTCTCCGCTTCGAGTTGTAACCGTTCGGCCTCCCTCTTGATAGCCTTCGCATCCTTACGAGCGTTGGCCAATGAGGTGTCTATGACGGAAAGACTATCAGAGTTGGTGGACTGTGTACGCTTGAGAGAGGGAGTTGAACTTGATCCAGGGACTTCGTCCACAGGGGGTAAGGACTGTTGATGTGCCTTCTCTCCATGACCAAACACGCCAAGACCCCATCTTGAGCTCTTCTTGCCAAACCCGAGAGATCCAAATCGACCGAGCTTGCTGACGGATGCGTGGGCTGTATCTTGCGCAGGAACATGTCCAGTCATCGGGAGCGAAATCGCAGAAGGTTGAACGTCCATTGCGTGACTGTCTTCTGGAATCTCGGCCAATGGGGAAGACACATCCATTTGATCTGAATCTGACCGAACATGATTTGAAGGCCAAGCAGATCCGTTTGTGCGGACTTCCTCGACGATGTCCGACGAAAACGGAGGAAGGGGAGGGTGTGTACGAAGGTCATTTGTGTATTCGGTTGTTCTGTGGGAACAAGGCGTGTGTGTAGTCGAGGTGATAACGGAAGGGACGAAGGCAGTGCGGTGGGAAGAAGCTGCATCTGGAATGTGTGACGGATGGAGACTGGAAGCGGGATGGTACGGGGATTTCGGAAGCGAGTTGTGGGAATGCGATGGAGGGACACTTCGGGGTGATGTAGAAGGTGTGATAAACGGAGGGCCGTTCGTTAACCTTGATGAGGTGGTAGGTAGGGTCTGAGTATGCAACGCGGGGGGCATCGGGGGCATGTTGTGAGGCAATGCTTCGATGAGGTAAGGGTGCTCCAGGCATTGCCGACTGGTCAGTCGGGCGTCTGGATCATATTTGAGGAGGTCTGCTATGCACTCGATGAGCTTCCGTGGGATGCTGCGGTCGAAACAAGAGAAAATGTCCCTTGGTTGGCACTAAGCGCAAAAGATGAGTTCACTGTTAGGCGAGTTTTTTTTTTTTTTAATATTTTGAATGATACGTTACCTTGGGAAAGACAAAGTTGAATTGCTTTGCCATCTTGAGGCCCTTATTCCACTTTCCGCCTCCCAGAGAACGACCTCTAGAATCTGAGCCATAGTCGGCAGGGTCGCCGAGAACCTCGCAAATTCTATGTATTTGGTCGATCTGACCCGAACCTGGAAAAAGGGGACGGAGGTTGACTAGCTCCGCCATAATAGTACCGAGCGCCCACATGTCCACAGGATTTGAGTAATCTCTGCTCAGGAGCAGAACCTCCGGCGCTCGATACCATCTCGTAGAAACATATTCGGTGTAAGGGGGAGAGCTCACGGTCTCTCGTGCGAGGCCAAAATCGGCGAGTTTGATGATAGCCACGACGTCCTGTTCTGATGGAGGTTTGACGGGGGACAATGAGCGGTATTCGAATAGACCGGTGGTGGTGACGAGGACGTTCTCTGGCTTCATATCTCGGTGAAAATAGCCGGAAGCATGTATGTGATGGAGACCGGAGACGATTTGCCGGAAGATGGAGGCCACGAGGCCACCTGCGAGAGGACGACCTTTTCGGGTCTTGATGAGGTGATAGAGATTGCCTTCCATGCTCTCAAAGACAAAGTAGAGCTCCTTGGTGTCTGGGAGGAGAAAGAAGTCATAGAGGGGTATTATACAAGGGTGGAATGGGATTGCGCGGAGAGACTAGGAGGGAAGGGCGGGTGAGGCGGGGTAACGGAGTGGGGAGAGAAAACGGACCTCGAGCTCTTTGAGCCTCTTGCACTCGTCCCAGCCGCCTTCCCACTTCTTTTTCATCCTCTTTACGGCGACTAGACGCTTTCCCGCCCACTCTGGACGTGCGCCGCCGCCGCACTGCATGGGGGAGAGGGGGGTATTGGGGGGTAAGGTCCCATGCCAATCGCAGAGTAGGACGGTGCCGAAGGAGCCGTCTCCGAGGGTTTTGATGGGTGTGTAGGAGCGATGTGAACCTGGAGGGGAGTTGGAGAGAAGGGAAGAAAGGATTTGAACGAGACATACTCGAGCGGGCATCGCCGACCTGTAGTTTGCCGTTTTGTATGGACACGGCGGGTATGCCGAGGACGTGTACGGTGTCCTTTGGGTTCTTTGGTGGTGTTCCAGTACTCTGCAGTACATTGTTCGAGGATGTGAACATCATACACGCGGAGCATTGCCTGGCAGCGACTAGGAAAACATTTGGGTTCGATTGGACGCCCGAGGAGGTTGAGTACAAGAACAGAATGTTATTAGTAAGCAACCACTTAGTACGGCACTTCGTGGAATAGCTTGGACACGCTCTCGCCGTAATGGCTCCGTCTGATCACCTCCCCGAGTACAGGCCCAACGTCGATCACCTCGATTTTGCTGCACCGCGCCTGATTCCCCCCCTGCGGCAACGTGTTCGTCACAATCAGCTTTTCCAGCGCACTCTTCTCCACATTCTCCAGCGCGTTCCCGCTCAAGATCCCGTGCGTCACGATCGCGTACACCTTCGACGCCCCTCCCTCCGACAGGTGTCGCGCGGCCAGGCAGAGCGTCCCACACGTGTCCGCCATGTCGTCCACCAGAATCGCAATTTTGTCCTTGACGTGCCCCACCAGCACCATCCGCGAAACAGAGTTCGCCTTCTTCCGTTCCTTGTGGAACAGCGCAAAGTCCACCCCAAGCCGGTCGGCGATGGACGTCGCCCTGTCGCATCTCGTGTCAGTCTATCCTTCACTGTCATTGTCCCACCTCACCTTTTTGCTCCCCCGGCGTCCGGCGACACAATCACGACTTCGCCCAGATCAAAGTTCGTGCGGATGTACAAGATTGACGAGGGTTCCGCGTACAGCTGTATCACCAGCAGCATCAGTCATTCGCGCTTTGCACATCACATCAAAACTCACACTGTCGTACACACAATAAAACTCATGGTCAGTGTCGGACGAACGCTCCACGACTTGTCCCACTCACTTGTCTACTGGCACATCAAAGAAGCCCTGGATTTGCGACGCATGCAAGTCCATGGTCTGTCAAACGCCGTCGTTACCCCCTTTCAGCAAATATATATGTATGCGGAAATCATGCTCACGATGACATGGTCACAGCCCGACTTTTGTATCATGTTGGCAACGAGTTTGGCCGAAATCGGCGCTCGACTCTTGTCTTTTTTGTCCTGTCTTGCATAAGGAAACAATGGTATTACCGCCGTGATGCGTCTTGCGCTAGCTATCTTGCATGCATGTATCATGATGCAGAGCTCCATTAGCGCCGTGTTCACCGACCCGCACCCCGTGTTGATGATGTACACGTCGTTTTCCCGCACACTTTCAGCGATCCGGACTTTGGTCTCCCCGATCCCACTCTTGGTTACGTCCGCTTTCGAAAGGGATAGACCAAGGCTAGAATTTTTTCAGGATCTGCAGACCGTCTATGCCCGAGTCCCTACCGCCGAGCGATGATCTCCGCCAACTCTGGATGGCTGGTGCCTGTTTGTTATGCTCAGTCACCACTTGGGCGTTCACGAAAATGCCCAACGTACCCGTAAAAAGCTTGACGCCGCTGCCATTCAACATCTAGTCAACTGGGAGACGAGTGAGAGAAGGTACAAAGCCATAAAATAGCAAATGCAGCGCAGCCACCAACGTGCGATAGCTTGTGGCTGTGCCTTCCACAAACGTTCCAAGTCAACTTCAATCAACGGATGCTTACTGGCTACAAAACTACACGAGGGGTATTGCGATGGCTTTGACAGAGCGTAACACTGATACTAGTACTGTAGGATGATCATTTGGAGCGAAACGAGAGGTGAGAGAAGCAAAATAAGATTATGATACTGAAACAATGATGAGACTGGGAAAGTTCGAATACTCAGTCGACCCAAACCAACCAGAGCATAGTTTAGGGCTCTCAAAAATGATACTGAGGAAAGTGACACAAGAATGAACGTGATGAATGCTGCGGGTGCTGGAACAGATAGACAACTGAAGTGGAGAGGGCTGCCACATATTATGGGTGGGAGTAATGCAAATATATGCATCACTGTTGGAAACACGTATATATAGGCGGGTTCGTCTAGGTGGCATGAACCGATATACTGGTGGAAGGGGGTCCTGCGCGCGAAGTCGACGAGTGCGCCTCGCTGGCACGATCCCCGTTGAGTATGGAAAGTAACTGGACGCTACTTGACGCAAGAGCTGGTCGAGATTGTGCAGATAAAACGGCCTGGGCGGCAGGCGCTGCATGTGGATCACGAGAGGCAAGGAAGGAGTGAGGAGGTACGCTAAAGTTGGGATAAATAGAGGGCGTCGTGCTTGACTGGGAAAATGAATGTAGGGGTGCAGGTGAACAGCTTGGAGCAAAAGTCGGTGGGAAGGGTGTATATGGCAATATATTCGCTGGATGCGGGAAGTGGCCTGAACCACCAAAGAGATGCATAGCTTGATTCTGGTTCTTCAAGCTGCGCGCGGACACACCGCCCGGATAAGGGTGATTAAACTGGCTAGATCGAGGTCTTACTTGGAAGGGATCCCCTTCATGGGAAGTGTGCAACGGAGGCAAATTCCCACCCAGAACCAATGACATTGTAGGCACGGATGTGACCGGCTCATACGAATCTCGAAGGTTAGTTTGAGGAGCGTAAGACGTCGGTGGGGGTACTGAGGAACAAGGGCCGGGATAACCGAGAGGGCGGTAATCCGGACCGAGAGCGGGCGATAACTTCCGACCAATGAGAGTAGGCGTCATCTTGGATGATTCATCTGCCACGGACTCTAGGAGTGCCAACTGTTTCAGCCTTTTTCCTGACGTAGGCACTTCAGCTGGACGAGAAAGATACGGAGAGATGTCGGCAATGCTAGAACTGCGGCGAGAGGACTTCATTGACTTCCGCGCTGAAGTCGAAGAAGATATTGACGTAGCAGCGGAATTAGGAACGGGTGATGGTTCGCTAGAGCTACTATCTGCTCGGGATGCCAACTCGGATTCGCTTGAAAGCACAAGATCAGAATGTCTTTCGAATTTTTGAGAATCCCGAATTGAAGTATGTTTAACCCTGGGAAGTCCGGGGGAATTGACCGGTGTCTCGCTGAACGTGGGAACACGAGAGGACCAGTCTGGGGTGTGTAAACGATTGGGTGGTGAGATGGTTTGGGACATCGGAGCAGCTCTGCTGACAGCCTGCGATGACTTCGTATCGGCATTCTTGGAAGCTGAGATCGAAAGGGAATTTAAAAGTCGGGCAAAGTGCGGATCCAAAGGTTCCACGAGTGCACCTTTCTCCTCGTCCGATTCGTGTGTCATTATGCGACCATTAACGACTGGGATAGCTTTGCTGTATTGTGGCGAAGGCGTTTGGGGTTCATGAGTGTCAGCAGAAGATGAACTTGATTCCTGTGCTCCTCTGTCGCTCGATACGTAGCAAACAGATTTGCGGTTCCTTGACTCGAAAATTCTAGGTTTCCTGGCCGTAATAAATGCCTTCAAAGCTCTGTCAAGTGTGATGAGCAAGTATTTATAACAATCATCATTCAAGACATACCCGATGAATGGGGAGATCAAATAGAACTTGCCAGGAGCAGCCTTATTTCGCCTCCACGTGGGCAGGTCCGTCAGTTTGAACCATTCGATTCGCTGGTAATTTGATTAGATGGTGTGTTCTGGGTGAAATCATTGGCACATACACTGATCTCCTTGCGAGTGCGGGTTTTGAATGGGAAGTCCTCTGGGATTCCGGAAACAATGAACAAAGAGATAAGCTGCTCCTTTATGGACATCTGTATTACATCCGCAGGGTTTATTTGACCCGCCAAGTTGTAACCCGTCTCCTCCAACACCTGTGAAAAACAATGGGAGCAGATGTGTGATAACAGAGAAGAGCCTCACCTCGCGAATCGCGCATTCGTGAGACGGTTCATGTTCGTTTATTTTACCCTTTGGAAAGCCCCACCCCGACGAAGATTTCCACCCTTTCACGAGGATGCACTGGAACAAGATGGGGCATTGGAATACGGTGTGCTGTACGGATATGACGAACCTTCTCCCAACTTTCATTCAACATTATTGCACCACAGACTGGAACTCTTGTTTTGTACTGCATGAAGGTGTTGAAAGCTTGTTCGTGATCGTGACTCCATTGATGCAGTAGGGGGCATGCATGGAATAACATCTCGGAGAACTTCTTGAGAGGCAACGACGGAAACTTGGGATTTTCCTCTCGAACGAAGTCTTCGTAGAACCAATGGCTATCGATTCGTATAAGCTTGCGCAAGTCTGATCAAGGTAGCCGAGCGGCTTACGCTTGCTCCACCTGAAAGCATATCCGCTCTAGCGATGACAGCTCTTCGTCGGGAAGATTGAGCAGAAACCGGCTACAGAAAAGTAAGCGAGACGAGGCGGAAAAAAACAGAGAAATCCGACCTTGATAGATCCTCGAGGACTTCGTCATGTGTGGCGTGTTTGTAAGTGAAGCGTTCCTGCGCAGATGCTGTTGAAGCAGGCTGTATTTCCGGGGACGAGGAAGAGGAGGAGGTCATGGCTGACAAAAATAAAGAGCAAAAGAAGGAGAATGAGAGAGAGGACAAGGTCAGAATCTACGACGATCGTTTTATATGGACAACAAGAACTTGAGATGATAAAACCTATGATAGAATTGTTTGCCGTATGTCCGACGCTGCACCACCACAGACAAGCTCAACCAAACAATTCACAGGTCACATGATTAGGTGGTATTCGCAAGACCTCCTGGGTCATAGATAAATAGACATGCATAATTTACGTGAATATGTGCACGTTCAAGATGCCTCTGTTCGCTGAAAGCCCATTCGTCGTTCGTATTCGCGGATCTCTTCAACAGTCAACCTGTCTGTTCCCGACCAATTTGCCGAGCTCGTCCGCGCTCTGAACCGACTTTGCCTTGTCCGGAACATTTCCTCCATTCGCAACGGTCGGATTGCCCCAAAGATACTGTCAGGGTTCACAGTGCTCTGCATCTGAAGCGCTTGACGGAGTTCTGGAGACTGCGCCCAATCTGGCGGATCGAATGCCCGAACCTTGTCTTCATCATCCGAGTCAGAGTATTCGCTATTGATATCTGGAAGCTCGATCGACTCGCTTGGAACCTCGGGCGTGGATAGCTTGGCAGCTTGCATCTGGGCTTTCGCCCGAGCAGCCATTTGCGATTGGACCATGGTGGAAGGAAGCTTGTCCCCTATATCATCCTCTTGCGGTCTTGCCTTCGCCTTACCCTTCAAAGCAGAGACCACCTTGAAGGGCTTGGCCTCCGGAATGAATGGTTTAGTTGATGGAGCCGGCAGCGCATTCTGAGTGGAGTTATATACAGCAGACGATACAAGGGCTATGGAGGTGACCTTTGCATTCTTATGAGCGGCAAGCTTGGTTACGGGTGTAGCAGCCGGCTTTGCAGGGAGTGTAACATCCTTCTTATCTTTCGGTGGGGGTTTCTTGATCTCCGATTTCTTTCCGGTGTCTGGGGCGAGCCGTCGTTTCTTAGAAGCGTCATCCTCGCCCATCTTTGTCGACACTGAAGGTTTCAGTGGTCGTCGATCGGTATTTTCCTCTCTTTCACGTTTCCGTTTTTCGAGTTCCTCTTTGTTCTTCTTTTCCTCTTCGAGAAGTCGTGTTCTTTCTTCCTCTGCTTTCTTTGCGATAGCTCCCTGGCGTCTGGCCTCCATGTCCTTCAAGCGTTGCGTCTTCTTATCCGCTTCCTCTTGTTGCTGCAAGGTGATGAGAACGAGTATTCAAACATAACATTTACTCGAACGGACCTTCTTTGCAACGGCAGCAGCTAATTGCAAGCTTTTCAGCTCTGGTTTAGCCTTCTTGCCTCCGCCGAGCACACTGTTCACAAGTTTACTAGCTTGATTGAAGAAGCCAGCTTGAGCCTGAGATGAAGAGGCAGTGGAAACCATTGAGGTTTGGCTTGTAGTCCGGGAAACTGGCTATGTCGAGAGTCAACCATCATGTCCTATAATTGTTCAGAACTACGCACCCGTATACAACCATGACCAGTTGTTGCGGACTTGGCAGCCTCCTCGAGTTCACTGACCTCCATTATGGAATGTTCAGTGTCTGAGACCTCCATAGGATCTGGATCTTGTTCCACGTCTTCAGTGTTTGTCTCAACTTCAATCTCTGTGTCACTAGGCAGAGGTATAGCGTCCGCATTCTTCTCTGCTGTGAGACTTCTGGTGGGCCCTTGACTTTCGGTTGGAAGAGAACTCCATGTGTCCTCCTTATCGACGTTGCTAAAGTCAAATGGTCTCCATCCTGGCTCGGCAGCGGCAAGTTTTTCCTCAAGTGGCCAGCTATCGTCGTCATCGTCATCGAAGACAACAGCAGTTTTGTATTGCACATTGCATGGCTGCGAACCACCAGTATGGTCAGTGTCTTGCGCGGAAGGGACCCACGTAGAAACTCCCTCAGGCCTGTCAAAGATCGCGTTCGAGAAATTACTGGATTGCGAAGACTGCACAGGTGGTTGTGCTGTTCTTTGAACACGAGGAGGAAAACCATGGGAAGGCGAGGTGAGTCGAGCGGGAATACCCAGGGACACGGCGACAGGTAACGTATGTTGGCCAGAAGGGGGATGAGTCGGGAACTCCTTTGGTCGAGCGGAAACGATAGAGGATTGCTTTGAAGTCGGGGGCATGAATACGGGTGGAGGTGGTTTGTTGAATACTGGACCCGCAGGTTTGACTAAACCTGAAGCTCCCTTGACGGGGGGCGAGTGAGGAGGAGTAGTGGAAGTACTATCGTTGGCGCTGTTGATCCGAGTGCCTGGTTCGGGTTCGTTGCACTGTACAGCATCTTGAGTCAAATCAGAGAGACTGAGTCGATGTGTGGTCCCTTCCACTCGAGGGGCAGGAACTAAGGGAGATCGATTATCTGGTCGTGTTTGGTTCTCGAAGGATTCCTGGTCAGACAGACCATCGTCAGGAAGTACTCCAGGATCATTGGAAACGCTATTGTCCTTGTTCCGTTCAGCGACCTTCGCTTCAGCAGCTGCGCGCGCCTCGGCAAGTGCAGCAGCCGCTGCACCACCAAGGGACTTGCCCATGCTTTTACCAGCGCGCGCTCCAAGCCCTTCGACAGTACGCTTGAATAAATCAATAAAGCCTTCTTCTGTGGAGTCTACCCGAGCGATTGGTTGATCCAGATCCATTGCATAGGACTTCGGCTGGTCAGCCGGTATGGTGGTGGTAGTGGAAAACGTAGCGGTTGGATCAGCTGGTACAGAAGGAACATCACGATGGCCGGTCTTCTCAGTCTCCTTGGAAATTAGTGGTACGATGTCAACCCCAATGGACTTAGCAATCTTCAGTTTACGCTGGTCCTTTTCCCAGCCTGGTTCGAGCGGTGTTGCACCCAACATTTCCTCGCTCTTCCGCTTGACTGCGGTCGATACCCGGGGGATTGTCGCGGTAACCACCGCAACAGAACTACCGTGGAGGGAATTCGTTCCCTCCTTTGCCTTTGCCTCGCGAGCCTTCATCAACCAGGAGGTTCTCTTGCCAAGCGGCACTGGAGGTACAGTAGATGGAATTGTGGAACTGGTAATTGCTTCCTGTGCGATACGCATTGATTTACGTAAAGGGGATGGTGCAGGGAGCATCGGAAACCCTGCGGTACCACTTTTGTGAGCCAAAGTCGGTGAAGAATCGTTTAATGGGACAAGGATGGTATGCGGGTTCTGAATCGAGTCCGGCAGAGGGACAACTGGTAGAGGGGCTGTGAAGGCATCCCTCTCACGATTCCCTGGGGAGTGGTCTGTAGTCCGAGAGGGTGGTGGCTCTGTATGATTGCGACTTCCAGCCCTCAAGGATTCTACTGGAGGGGAATCGAGCGGGATAGAATGGTAGGTGTCAACAGACGAAGGGACCGAATGTCGCGGATCTGGTGAGTCGTTCTCTTGTGCCTTGGGGTCGATTCGGATAACGTCGGGCTTCTCAGTAGGAGGGCAGTCCACCGTTTCATAACAAGATTGAGACATGGTCTGAGGTAACCCATCTCGGTTGGAAGCAACAGCGCGTTCGGGTGACTCGTCTCCTTCCGCAATAACTGACAGTTCTGTGCCACGTTCAACGGCTAGGAAAGGAGCTATGAACTGGCTTGACGGGTCACTTGGATGATGACGAAGAGGGATCGCACTAGTGTGCGATTCCGCCTCGGTGGAAACACTGATTTCCGGAATGTCCATAACCTGCATAGGCGTGGATCGTCCATAGGTGTTCTCCACTGGACCATTTGCCATTGGAGGTGGGTCATTTGGAAGTTTCCGCGAAACTAGTGCATTCTGCGCAGAGCTTTCCCTTTCCTGAAGCAGGGCTTTGTGAAAGCTATTGACGGGAACACCATCCCCTGCAGATTCGTCATCCTAAGGATGGGATGAGAGGACATCCACATCCATGAAAGCGAACATACGCAGAATGAGAACAATGAAGCATTTTTTACTTTCGCAGCCGCCGCAGTGGCTGCCCTAGTCGTGCGAGGAATGTTCTTTCTGCGACCTGGTGTCTTCACGAGGTCGATCATCGGACTACCGGGGTGAGATGAGCCATGTTGTCTGTATAGGTACATAGCTAGAGATTACCCTTGCTTCGGACCAGCGAGGATTTGCTCGAGATAGTCATCAAGAAAGATGAATGCATGAGTTTGAACTTGGTCCTCAAATAACTGTCGACAGGGATCATTGGCCATGGACGCTCGCACTGATGACATCCAGGCGTATATTCCATCTTCTTTCCCGTCCGTGGTGGTCATAGACGCGGCGTGTCGAGGACTTGCGCGTGGTTGTTGCAGTGGTGAATGAAAGTTAACGACCAACTACGCGCCAGTCACATGATCGATGCAACTGCACTGCCATGGGTCATACACCTTGACCATGACGGAACCTGAGCCTAGCCGAGGATCTTTTGATGCACCTTCACAACGTGAACATGAACTCCAAGCTTTGTCTGAAGCTCAGCTACGACAGTTATATGACGAAGAAGAGGTCGAGCGATTCTTATCCTTATTCTCAGCTGTGCGTCCCAATTATGAATGGCATGGCATAACTTTGAAACTCTTCTCAGTACGTGACAGAAGTCAGACTCTCCACCAGTAAGGCCAGATCCCACACTCTGGAATCCATTGCATCGGAGAGAGAACCCTCGACTCCTCCGCTCCTTTGTCCTGTTGATCGTTCTCTCTCGGAGTACATTGCCTACGTGAGTCGTCTCGCATGCCCCGTACTTCTTCTCTGAACCCGACAGAACTATCTTCTACCAATTCTATCGCCGACTTCGAGCGTCACGCCCACATTCACCCTCAAACGTCTGACTATAACCACCCGACGACTCTACTTGGCAATATTTCCTCCATATTACGCCCTTTTATCGGATTTAGCACGGTTGGCTTTATGGAAAGATTACCCGCGTAGTTTGAGACACTGTATCGTAAGTCTCCGGTTGAAGGTTCTCTCGTCTGCTTCTTACGCTTCTCAAGACGTTTTGGTTTCTATGGTTTCATAATTTACTCCTTCCCGCTCTCGCATTCCGGATCGTTTTCGGTCTTCTTCGACGCTGTATATGGACTTACCCTACCCTTGAAGAATTACAGGAGCGGCGAAAAGAGACCGCACAAGCACTCAAGTTTGGGGAGGCAGTTCAAAAGCAACTTTCAGTCGCGACGCTTGGGCCTGTCGAGATGTGGAACCTTTTCAAGCTATATAGGACGGGGGAGAAAGGTACAGCGAAGCCCATTGTAAAAGACGCGAGTAAGTTTCTAAACGGAACTTTAATGGCCTTGCGTTCACGTCTATTTGCCCAGCCGAAACTGATGACGAAGAAAACTTGAAACGAAATATAATGAGTGCCCTAAATGAGCTGGCCGACCTTCACGAGAGGGTGAAAAAGTAATGTTTACATATATATGACAACGAAATACACGTTCAACCTAACGTGGTGTGTAGTATCTTTACCTGGCGTCGACCTTACGTGTCCCGTCGGTATTTAGTTGTAAGTTATCACTGACTTCGAACTATCCGCCTCAATATTGATCACCTTGGAAGTTTTTTATTGTCGTTGGTCTAGGCACGCTTGTCCTTCCGGCCCAATACGTTGCTAAAGTGGCTTATGGGATTGGAGGCATATTCTTTTGGCATGTTATACCCGTCGTTGCGGCTCTTCCACCAGCAGATATAACACGGTAGGTGTGAGTGTTTCTAGTGCGTCGCCACTTTAACGTGCCCTTTCCCCCAGATTACCGTTCCCGTTTAAAGATGCACCGACAGATGCTGATTATGCCATGGAATTGATCGCCAAACGGATTGCAACAGGGCAAGATGTAGCTTCGCCTAACAACCAAGCACGGGATATGACCGCTGCCTCTGCGAGCACAGACAGCCTTGCATACAGTACCTCTCAGGTTCAGTTGTCTGAGGGTGATGGCGTAAATTGGAAGAAGTGGGGCAAACGGGTCGCTCGCGGTAAAGCTTTACTGGACGAGGGCAGACAATTTTTGTCAACCGACGTACGTGACTCGTACTAGGCAGTCATCTGATCTGGGCTGGGCTCAGTTGTGTTACTCAGAACATACCCCTGGACGAAACCGCTACCAACCAGCCTTTAGGAACGGGGGTTGCACATAGTGCGCTATCTCTCCGTGCTTCATGTTCATGACTTACATTGAATGCCCTTGATTAGCTTTCTTGGCTCAATACTCCTCTTCCCCGGGATTGATCACACTGACGTCTTCCGCCTTGCTTTTTACCTCGCTCACGGGAACTCGTCCAAAGCTCGTCATACCCCTTGACCGATTGCGTGGCGTGCGGAAGTCTGGCCTTATGAAAGGTATCTGCATCACATGGGTTCCAGAAGGGCCGATGGAGGAACAGGAAAGAGAGGAAAAATTCCACTGGGTAGCGAATCGAGACGAGCTGTTCGCCCGAGTTGTCGGGTCTGATGTCGGACGTCACTGGATAAGGGTGTGACCTGTCCGTGAGCGTTTATTATATGCGGCCAGTGCTTCGCGCTTGATTCCTCGTACTTCCATCGACTTCAGTTTATGTAAACTCGCTTTTCAATTTAGATGCAACCGCATACAAGCTGTCTAGCACGCTTGAGACGCCGCTGGTCACCCTACTCACAAATTTTGTCCCAGTATCTGCAGTCGCTATGTTTTTCTCACCGGAACTGCTGTCAAAGAGAGACAGCGGTTTTGGTCTTCTGTGGTAATCATCTCCTTCATCGTTGTGACTGAAGCCAGGAGGAACTGACAGCTATATGCGAAGGCTTGCTGCCACACTCGGATCCAAATCCGCATTCAAAAAGCTGCCCAAGCGTTCTGTAATGACCGCTGACATCTCACAGTTATGTCGACTGATCGCCATGCCTGCGGAGCCTCTTGCGCTTCGTCTCTCATCCAATTTATTGGTCGGCGCTGCTCGGTGAGCCATCATCTTTGTTAACGACTGTGTGGTGTGGACTCATTTTCCAATTTTCAGGGTGTACAAAGGTGGGGTACTATCTTGAAGGGTCGTAACGGGAACCAACCGTTGGTCAGTGAAACAAGAGATTTTCATGTCAGATGTGACAACGTGCTTCAACTCTCTCAAACGAGTCGAACAAGAACTTCGATCGATGATACCTTCCGAAGGTCAACTTCAAATGGCGCAACCGAGTGTCAAGTTTGTCTCGGTTTTTCATACACTTATCTGTTTTCCACATGAACCCTTAGATCGTCCGCGGTGACTCTGCGAGTCGATCCGAGGGCTGCATTCTCCATGGACTTTGATGCCATGGTCACGGTAGGTTATTCTCTAACCTTTTAGGGAAAATATGACCATTCCCTTAGAATTGGGATGAATACCTGAACATCGGAGGTATGTCTCGCAATCCAAACGAATCGTCTGGGACCACGATCATTCACAAAAACAGGCAGCAAGGATGTCGGTGATGAATCGGATGGTGACTATCACCCGACTGCAGCCAAAACGAAAGGGAAACCCACGGCGTCGACTGCATTGCCTCCAAATTCGGAACTTCTCCGTGCAACCGCATGCACTCTGCCTGATAATCATGATCTTCTACTTTCGAACTCGTTTGATGCATCTTTCGGAGGAAGCGGAATGGCGAGGCTCTCCTCTTCTCAAATGGGAGGTTTTGGTTTTGATGACACGTTTGACGGCCTGGATATCGAGGAGGGGATCGGGGACGATCTTGTAAGAGAGCTGGGAGAAGGATGGGGAGCTAGTCCAGCCGCCGAGAACGATGCAGAGTAACGCTTCCTCCACGATTGTATGACACTTGGCTAATGCGAAGTAGGTTTTTTGCGCAGGCTCAGGAACCCTTTGCCATGGACTTCGATGCCGGTGATTTGGATGATGGGTTTGCCGGACATGATTTCCTTCGAGATGTAGAGAGTCCTCAGCCCCATCGTATCCCCACCGATATGGCCGCCGAAGACCCGCACGATGAGTTTGGTGAGATTATAACGTCGCTGAAGTCCCAGTTCATAACTTGTTGCGATTATAGTCGAACCCCCTCTTTCACCTTTTCTTGTTGGTACAACAAAATCAATCGACCACCAAATTGTGGCAGACCCCTCATGTTCTCCAGCCACCGTGCCCAGCATACAGCTTGCGCGTGCAGAACCAATCCGACCGGAAACGAATGAGGCCAAACCGAGGAAGATTAAACGCGCGAGAGCCATGCTGGACGTCAGGACCGAGCTCACAGATGACGAACTCAAGGTAAGCCTCGACGAGCCAGACTTCATGCCATACCAATTCCGTTTGCCTGGAGGCTACTCGGATGCTTTACTTGGACAAACAAAACACTATTCGATGTGAATTGGAGTTGAAGAAGTTTGAGAAACGGCAAGTTGATATGATAAACAGTTTGCTGTGGAACGCTCCTGGTAGCGGTAAGCCATCCACGTAGACCAAAAGGCGAAGCTAAGCTCCACTAGTGCACGCCGAAGAATTGGTTGATTTCTGGATTGACCACTTCAAGGCACATGTCGAAGCCCGGTCTTTCCTCTTCGTGGAGCCAGAGAATACAGGCAAGAGTCACTGATGATGTGTGGGTATACCCACTAATTACACAGAAGATGGTAATCTTCGCCGCAAGCGGCGGAAATTATCCACCCCTGCAATGAAAGAAAATATAGGAGAGATTCCTACCTTGCCCACTGAGGATTGGGCCGTTCATCAAGAAGGAATGGCGCCAATGGACAACGGGCCAATGGACGACGGTGATATGATTGATTTCAACTATGACATGAATGGTCTGACCTGTTCCGAACCCTTTCCCGATGCTAATCCATGTCCCAACAGCGAACTGGGGAAATGCCGATGACTATATACCCAACGCTACAAATTTGCGTTCCTCGGAGGTTATTTCAATTTGCGTTTCCGTGGTCGGGTTTTCACTTTTTTTTGGCTTTCTGTTAGGAACCTGGTCAACCCCGTCGCGCCTCTCATCCACCGCTTGGACGTGAGGATAACATAGGCGCTGACCCGATATCCGATACCTTTCATTCTCAACGCAGTGCTTTGTTTCCGTGGGATATGGCGGGTAGCAGTTCCTCGATTTTTGCCCGCGAAGGGGGAGCGCACCAACTAATCAGTGATCGGATGAGCGTTGAGCATGCGGATGCCAGACTTCGAGGAAGTTCGGCAAGCCGAAGGGGCAGCTCTTTGCCCAGCCATCATGGAAGCCTTCAGGCTGGCCTAGAGTCACCGGCGATGATCTTGCCTGCAATCCAGAGCGATGATGACTTCGTGTTTGACGGTCCGTCTTCATCGATATCGCCTCGCCTGTGTGCACTGAAGTTTGCCTGCAGTTTCTGGGGACCAACGTGTCATCGAGGCGGGGCAGTCGGAGACAGATCGGATTGCTCTCGAGAAGAATTCCAGTAATTTTCTGGAGTTCGTTCAAGTTTGAGCGTTGTGTCGTTGGCGAAATGATCCTGACGTGTGTTCTAGGTATGCAAAAATGCAGTACAAGTCGCTCCCGAGCGCCCAGTGCCTCGTATTCGACGATGTCGTCCCAAAGGCAAGCAGTACGGCACGCGTTGCGGCTGCTGCGCTATATCATTGTCTGGGTGGGTGCTATTCGCTTACCGATGGAAAGAAAATTCATTTCTTGTAGTTCTTGTGACCAAGGACCTGTTGCGGGTGAGGCAGGAGGAGCCATATGGGCGGATTGAGATCCGGACACAGTAGAGTAGTCTCATAAACAGGATGGTGGAACGAACGCATCCACCAAAACCTCAACCTTGGTAGTAATCGCTTCATACGATTGTCGTGTAGACTCGGTTACCGATTTGGTCGCCGGTCCGAAACTACTCCGAACGGAAATTGTCTTGTTCTCGGCTTGTAATGATAACGAACGTTCTAGGTCATCACATTTATGGTGTTATTTGTTCGGTCAGAGCACTCCCGCTCTGCAAAAATCCGTGCCAAAGAACGTTACGTGCGGGTCGACCGATATCGAACTTCTCGCACCATTTCCATATCAGCTCGTCCACCGACAGTATAAAATCCTCCTCGGCTCGGTTCGCCTCCTCTCATACCGCACCAATGTCTTCCCCCGCCATTCTCGCTGCTCGGGCTGTACTCTCCACCATCGACCTCAAGGACTATGACCCCGAACAATCACGTCTGATGGACGAGCGATGCATCCTCGTCGACGAACAGGACAATGCCATCGGCGCTGCCGACAAGAAGACATGTACGCAACCCTCTGCGCTCATTTCGCCGCTTGCCACGCCCTGACGCTCCCACTCCAGGTCATCTGATGGAAAACATCAACAAAGGCTTGCTTCACCGCGCCTTCTCCGCATTTGTCTTCCGCCCATCAGATGGGAAACTCCTTCTCCAGCAACGTGCGAGCGAGAAGATCACGTTCCCTGATATGTGGACCAATACATGTTGTTCTCACCCGCTCGATGATTTCGAGCAGGAGAAAATAGATCAAGATCAACTTGGCGTCCGCAACGCTGCATCGAGGAAGCTGGAACATGAACTTGGCATTCCTACCAGCCAGACTCCTGTGGATCAGTTCCAGTACCTCGCTAAGATACACTATCTTGCGCCATCGAACGGAATGTGGGGCGAACACGAAGGTGAGGAGGCCTGAGATAAACGACTGCACCTTTCAGACCGTGTTTTCACACAGTGGATTACATCTTGTTCTTGACGGCAAATGTTACCGTAACTCCGAACGAGAACGAGATCCGCAATTACAGATGGGTTGACAAGGCGGAACTGCAAAACATGTTTGACGATCAAGGTACGTGCACGTTGCACCTGCCAGGAAGTCGATTGACGATCGCTTCGATACAGCCAAGTCGTTCACGCCCTGGTTCAAGCTCATCGCCCGCGACTTCCTCTTTGGTTGGTGGGACGAGCTGCTTAACCGAAAGGGAGAAGACGGACTCGTACACGCAAAGAGCCTTGCTGGGGTCGCCGATGGTTCGCGGGTTATCAAGATGACCTGAACGGACTCTCCCATGTGTTTATATCCCTACTTATAGATGAAGGTGTTGTAACATGTAACAAGTATTTGAGGTTTGATCTAATCTGATCTTTGACTGAGGGCTCTGACAGTTGACCCGAACGCTCACTCTATCACCACTGATCTGAGGATCCGATGATTGTGGTCGGCTACCATCGATTACTGTTGGTTACCAGCTAGTAATTGTAGCTGACCATCCCGCTGATTGGCCGGGCCAGCATTGCCTGCGACTTTCACCGTCGTGTTTTCAACAAGGCCCTCGTGAGCAGGCGCAGCATTTTTATCTTCCTGCTGGTTTTCGCTGTTGTTGTCGCCGTTATAAACGGTGCTGTCTGGACTTTCGGCTCATTGAAATCACGTCAAGTCGCGTCAAATCAGCCAGACGTCATCTCGCCCGAGCTATCTCCGAATGATTCATACCGTTTTCAGCCACCTTGCCGCGGTAGAACACTCCCTACAAATCTTGATAAAGAGCAGACTTGGTGATGGTATCGCAAACCATACTTTCGTTTTATGGATTTCAGGTCTGCCAGTAACCTCGCAGAGGTTTCTCTCTTGCAAGCCAGGCTTTTGTATCGTGCTTTGATCTTCCTGTCTTTTGTCTATGCTCGCTCGCTCATGTGCATACGAACTGTAAGTCACTCAAATGACCTCATGCTGAATCCTCACCCTCGACCAGTTCTATCTGTGCAGACGAAGTTCCGATGACGCGATTGGCTTTGACCTGACGTTTAGCACCCCTCTTCAGATCATAGATTTCTGATGTGGTATGGCGCAGGGATGGACCTCGTCAAGCGTGTTGTCATTGTCATGCAGCAAGTGGCGCAGAGGACCAGTTTAGTACGCGACTTTGTCAAAGACTATGCTCATGTTGATGGCGATGTTGTTGCAGGTACTTGTAGGCGAGACGCATCTTTCCCGGAAGCCAGGCCCGTTCGTATTCGGACGAACCTGTCATTTGACTGATGGGACTAAACATCTACGATGGTTTCAGGGGGCAGATCGGCGTCTTACTACTCCGTCAATGCAGGAGTTCTTACACTGCAGCGCTTGGTACCACACCTCTTGACAAGGTTTACGAGCTCGCAAGGAAACTGAATGTACCGTTGTGTGATCTAGAACATTATGTTGACTGACTATTCTGTAGTTAAGAGTCGGTTGGGCCCAAGGCCAGATGGCGACTCACATGAAGGTCACTTCGAGGTTTGAACGAATGAAGCAGCACCTTATTCAGTCGGAACACCCCTACTCCATCCCAGATATTGCCCCTGACCTAGACCACTGGCACCTGCAGACGCGGCGACAAGTCACCACCGGCCCGGGCCTAATCATGTTCCGGGATTAATTCATTACCTTCGAGAATGATTCGACGTGTTCGGATGGGGTATCCTCCGATATCAAGGCCTCGTGTAGACGACACTCGCACGATCATCGTTATTTGACAACACGGCCCGGGATGAATGCATTCACTGGTGGTATGTATTTTCAACATGAGAGCAATGCTTGGAATCACTGCCTTGGCAGACTAATGAAGTGGAGGAACACTACAGTATGCATTCATACACACTCCTATATCATAGATGCAGAGCATATAGCGTCCAAATCCCTCGGGCTCCGTGAAACACGGACTCGTTTGCCGCTGTCCACAAATTGTACCCGGCGCGAGGTGTCTTCATGTGCGTCCAGATGTAGCACTACGCGAATCTGGTCTGTGGCGCATTCGAGTGCCACGGAAAACCCATATTTCTCTCTTTCCGCCCAATCCTAAAAAGCCTGTTGCGGGAAGAGGAACCGTAGCTTCGAGCTTGTAACCGAGGACGCTGATTTCTTGCAGTGCATGAGAAGCAAAGACATCCTTGTTTAGTTCCGGGGCTGTTGAGTCAAAGGGTGAGATATCTCGAGGCGAGAATTGTTAGGATGAACAGTACCTCCAAATGCATTACGCTTGAGCTCGATGCTGTAGATCTCTGATTCTGTCGCACTTTGCGCGGCTATTTTGAACGGCCAAGCATTACGCAGACGGGGGCCGAGCTGCTCCCCAACGCGGCGCGGGGGCCGGACAAGGGTCAATTTGTGGCCTAATCGAGACATGTAGGCCACGAAGAAGTCGGACTCGGTGTCTTCGGCCGTGTCACGAAAGATAAGCTGTGGGTACTGAGCCACGATGTCAGTTGGAAAGTCGGCGAAATCTCGACAACCTTACCGAGTAACCGGTATGTAATGAGGTCAGATATTGATATCCCTAGTAGTGAATCCGTGTCAGAATGGTCGCACTACAACGGGAAAGGGAACGGACGCGACGACTGAGACAGGCAAACAATTCCGAGATCATTCGCTTTACACTATGTAGGGACGGATAAGCACTGCCGAAACTAGTGGCGCATTAACTTACATGATGGCTTCGGAGCCTGTTGCGCTCCATGGATTTCTTGAGAACATGACGCGCCACGAGAGGGGAGACATAATTTGGTTGGATACTCCGTGGGGCCACATTGGCATGATACTCTCCTTGACTTCGTCGAGGGTATCCTGGTATGCTACATTTCCCAAACGAAGTTCATTTGTGCCATGAAAGGAGACAAACATGTGATCTGTGGAGATGACGGAATGGAAGCTGTCAGAGAAGCAGGGTTGGGGTCACGTGGGTAAGCATACCAGGGAGAAAGGAGGGGTTGGATTCTTTGCGAGCGCGAGTGGTGGGCGCTAACCGCTGGCGAGCACTGGAGCTTGTTCTGATTCTCTCGAGAGGGGGTGCGGAGAGAGACTCTGCGCGCTTGATGGCATTCTTCTTCAATGCGGGCTTGAGGGGAGGGGGCGGCTTCTCGGAGATGGGTTTTGGCCTGGTGCCAGTGGTGGTGGACGCACGCTTAGGACGAGCCTTGACGTCGAGGGTGTCTGGAGTGGGGGGGACGAACGCGGTGTCCCTGGTGGGGGGAGACTGGCGAAGGGGAGGTTGGGGGAATACGACCTTGTCTCGTGGCCATGGGTCTGGCGATGCGCCGTGGGGTGGAGTGGAGTAGGCCTGCGGTTGTGGTTGTGCCGATTGAAATGACGATCGGGAAGGCTGCTGTTGCTGTGGATAGCCTGGAGGGATGTAAGTGTGGTAGGGTTGACCGTAGTAAGGGTAAATGGGATTGTGACCACTCGGCGCATACGAAGTGTGCATGGTGGTCAATAGCAGAGATTTCAGTGAACCCACTGCAGGTAAAGAACCCCCCCTGCACCTGCTGCATGGCTGCCAGCCCTCTTCATGCCCCGATACAACGTGTACGAGACCGCTTACCATTCTTGGAGACAACATCAGACCCCGAGGAACCACTGAACCACCACCCCTTCCTGTCTTATTATTTCATGCCCTCCCTTGCGTGCGGACCGTCGTGGAAGATTCCTCGAGCTCACGTTCGTCCCCTGTGCTCACCAAGTCACATATCGTTGGTGCAGTCGGCTATCATATTTTGTGTCACGTGACTCTGTGTCTCCGACTTGTTTCCGTGTCGCATCTTTCGTTCTCATTACCCGCCATGGCTTCCACCTTCTTCACCTGGATCAGGTCTCCAGCGGCCCGCGAGTACTTCTTCAGTCAGTCCGGCCACATTTCACAACTTCTCGCTCCTGTTCTCTGACTATTTTTTTTTTCCCAAGGCACTCACTTCTGGGGACCCGTTAGTTCCTTCTCAGCCCCCGTTCCTTCTCTCATCCATCTATTTTTCCAGGTCGCCAACTTCGGTCTCCCCCTGGCTGCTATCGCAGATCTGAGCAAAGATGAAGAACTCATATCCGGTACCATGACACCCACCCTCGCTGTCTACTCGTGTGTTTCACGTTTCCGTGTCGCGCGAGTTCCTGACTGAACCCTTTCCTAGCATGGTCTTCATGCGCTTCGGTCTGTATTTATCATCCTCTCAGAATTCTCTTTTTTGATTCCCATTCCAGCCTGGCGAGTGCAGCCCCGGAACTACTTGCTCTTGGCTTGTCACACAACCAATACCATAGCTCAGTCCGTCCAGGGAGCGCGCTTTGTCAACTACTGGTATTATGGCGGCCGTGAAAGGCGACATGGCTTGACTGCCACGGAATCGAAAGGCCCGGTTACCCAGGTCCTTCAAGAACTGAACAAGTCAGATGCAAAGTGAACCAAGTATGCACCGTCACTCAGCCTTGGTGCTCCATTAACCCAAGATATATTTCTAGGCATTGCTGAGTACTACAATTTACACGTGCTCTCAATGTATGATATCACCAAAATCCATCGTCTCCGTCCCCTCCTTTGTTGTTTTTCCCTTTCTGATGAGCAAGTGCTTGACGTTGATACATCTCGGCAATCTGATCCATCGATCAGTGTGAGCAACATGTTGAACATATGAAAGTCATCACCTGTTCTGGTCCAGTTGCATCCTCGGCTGACTTGTCGTCTCGTATCCGAAGGAACCGAGGAAAGCGCAATGAGATGCCACGCTCTTCCACCTAGATAATTATTATTTCTATCAACCTTGCAGCCATCTCAAATGACGGACACGCACCAAACCCTGTCCAGCAGTGTATATTGGACTCAGACTCAGATCGGCTGCGAGCACTTCCCAGACAACTTTGGGCTCAAACCATACGTCGGGTTTGGCACCGCCGATTTTAATATCTCCTCGAGGTTTCTCTATCTCGAATGCTCGAAGAGTATCCCAATGGGTTTGCAACATCTCTTCGCTGAACCCCGTTCCGATCTTGCAGATGGTCTGGTACTCCTCGGAATCCGCGTCGAAGCATGCCAGTAGAAATGCACCATACACATTCGTTCGTTTGCCTTTTCCGTAGTATCCGCCTACTACCACCAAGTCAAGCGAGTCGCCCACGCCAGCGAGATAATCTTTCTTGAGCTGAACAAGATCATAAACAAGTATACGGGAAGGGGAATCCAACGATTTAGTTTACCTTTAACCAGTTCACACTACGTCGACTCGGCTCGTAGTGACTTTCGTCGCTTTCAAGCATCTTCACCATGAGTCCCTCGCAGCCATCTTTGACACTCTCTTCAAGGAAGGTTTGAATTTCTTCTGTCGTTTCGCAATCCGAAGATTTAGCAAAGCCGAATTCTCCCGGAACAACTTGAAAGTGTTGACGCAATAGCTCTCTGCGCTCGACTAGCGGCTTTTGCAGTAATGACTTTATCATCATCGTTAATGTATCGTCCGTTTGAATAACATTCATTGAAGCATACCTCTCCGTTCAAATAAAGAAGATCAAAAGCAAAGAGGCAAACTCGAACTTGAATATCTTCGACTTTCACGTCTTTCCGTTTGCGCTTACTGAGCTCCTGGAACGGCATTAATTTCCCCGTGGCTTTGTCTATAGCAACAGCTTCCGCATCGAAAACGAACGACTTCGTCTCCGGTTTAACGCACTGAAATGATATCAATGGAAAACGATTGTGCCAAGAAAGCCATATACCCACGTGTGGTAGCTGTTCCACGAGATCGGGATACTTTTTGCTCATATCCTCAGAATTCCTGCTGAATACCCCGACAGTGCCGTCATCAAGCTTGTGAACTTGCGCCCGCTCGCCGTCGTATTTGTATTCACAAGTGAATCGCTTGTTCTCGAAGCGGTCAAGGACTTCACCAATAGCCTTCGTGGGTTTCGCAAGCATAGGCTTGAGAGGTACACCAGGTGTAAGCTTGCACGTAGAATGAAGATTGTTGATTCCGTGGGTCAGGAGCGCAGGAATGACGAGATCATAGTTAGGAAGTTCACTAGCAGGCGGTGAGCAGAACGCCCACAATGGCAGTGGAAGACGAACCTGAACACAGATTTCATAGTGTTCGCCCCCTCCTCCAGACGAGTTTGAAGCTTGTCTTTGTTCCACTTTTTCACGGCTGCGATGGTGGTCAAGCCGCGGAACCAAAGAAGAGATAGAACTTCTCACATTGCTCACTCTCCGCTAGGACAGCCGCGCGAGCCAATGAAACAAGCACGGTTCGCTCTGCGTTTCCTATCCGAAGCTTGCCTTCCAGACTGCGGATGATATACTTTGCTTCATTGTCCTGACATGCTGCCAGCAACTTGGTGATGATGGATACTTTCTTCGTTTGTGACTAGTCATAGTCAAGCGAATAGATCAGAAAATCGACCAAGTCATTGCTTACTGAGTGACCAGAGGACAGTGCAATTTCTTTCAGATTCGTGAATACAAAAGGCACTGTCAAGGACTTGGGTCTGAACAACGTCTTCTGGCTTGCCTTGGAGTTCTATAGAGAATTTCAAGTCCTGATTGCTGTCAAGTAAAATATTGTACACTCACCGCTGCAACCAGGCCAAGATCACCCTCTTTCTTGAGGTCCGCTTTGACTACTGCTAGGCTACGACCCGTAGATTCGCTGATTGCTTTGATAAGGAGACTCTCTCCTATTCCTAATTCCACGCCAACATAGTCTGGACTCAACTTAGCAGAAAGTAAAGCAATCAGCAGGACAGGTTCTAGGGTGAACTGGTACCTTGTTTATGCATAGGTAGACGGCCTGAAGAAGCGAGTGGGTATCTCCTTTGGCACTACGTTGCAGGACAAGCAGAAAGAAACTCGTGAGCAATGCTGTTTTTTCCAGTCGTTTGGTAGTCGCCTCGATTAGCCTAAATGTCTTGGCGAGAGCTGCATACGGAACGCTAAGGAGTTCATTAACGCGATGCTCTCGTCATCCACACTCGAGATCTACGTACGGCGCTCCTATGCTCCAACCACCCTCAATGTCAACTTCGCCTGTTCGCAAGAGTGCTTCCTCGGCACTTGGAAGGAATGATATGTCAATCTAACAGAAGGGCATGCGGAAGCTTACCTCTGGGTTGCATCTTCTTCTTCAGATGCCAGCATGTCGTCATCTGCAGCCTCCTCGCCCTCCACTGCGCTGGATGCAGACTCGTCGTCCTCAGCTGGAGCAACAGACTGTACTTTAGTTTTACCTTTCCCTTCGACAGCAGGCCGACTTGGGGAAACGATGCGGTTCTCAGCACGCGACGAAACTGGCTTTTGAGACGCAAGTTTCTGAGAGGGGGGCGACTTTGCTTCCTCAAGCGGCTTTGAAACCTCCTCTCCGTCCGAATCAATAACACGTCTTTTCTTTGCAGTTCGGCCTGTATGAGATCTATCAGCTGTATGTCTCTTGGAAGATTGGGTAGAAAGCAGTACGCTTGGGTGACTGGATCGTGTCCCGAAGGTTTGCTGAAGAATGAGCGCGGTGAGTAGGAGTGGAGATAGTGGAGTGCGTTCGACCGACCAGGTACGTTTGGAGTTGTTCCTTCGCTCTTCTCCTCTGAGACCGAAGGAGCAGGTAACGATTCGTCTGCCTTTCGTTTCTTCTTGCCCCACAGTTCGGCTAGACTGGATTGCTGGGCAGGTGCAGGCTTGAGGGTTTTCGGCATCTCAAAGAACTTTCCTGTACGTGTTTCTGTATAAATGGTCATTGTCATGCACGACGACGAGGACTGACGGAGTGTTTGCTGTCTTGTCATGAACGTGGCGACACAAACGCGTGAACGCGTGACAAGCATTACAACATTCGCGTCAAGCAGTGCAGGTTAGGTAAGCAACCGCATGATCCGGAGAATGCCATGATCTGTATAGTTTCTGTCTTGTGGCTTGGACCTCAAAGACGCGCCATTATCCTCGACAACACGCTCTACAATGGCCGAACAAGTGCGTACTGAAATTAACCCGGACCAGGGTCTTTGACACCTTCCTGCAGATAGAGAAAGCATTCCAAAAACAACATCTCTTCCTAAATGCCAAAATCCGCGGTACGGGCCGATGGTCGTTCACTCAGTCTAGAGACATCTAACTGTTGTCTGGTGAAGGCGGAAAGAAGGTGTCGACAAAGGACAAGAGATGGTACAAGGATATCGGTCTTGGATTCAAGACCCCGGCCGATGCCATTCATGGCACCTACATCGGTGCGCTCGTTCCTGATCCCTCAATGCACAGCTACACATGGCACATGTACAGACAAGAAATGCCCATTTACTGGCAATGTCTCGATTCGTGGGCGTATTCTGACCGGTAAAGTCGTATCAACAAAAATGACACGGACGATTGTTATCCGCCGGGATTACCTCCACTACATCCCCAAGTACAGTGGGTCAAGAGCATTGTCTGATCCGGTGTGGTGCTCTGACACGTGTGCGCAGACCGTTATGAAAAACGACACAAGAACCTGGCTGCACATGTATCGCCAGCATTCCGGGTGGAGGTTGGAGATACGGTCACTGTCGGTGAGTAGAGCCTGGGAAGACACAGCCACCGGCTAAGGTACATTAGGGCAATGTCGACCGCTGTCAAAGACGGTACGTTTCAACGTGCTCCGTGTGGCAAAGAACAAGGCTGCAGCGAAGGCGTTTGGCAAGTTTTGAGCTTGGAGGATGTCTTTTTTATCGTACGAGACTTGCAGCAACGAAAATTGTTTTTGGTCTATTTTTGTGCGGCCGAATGAAATTGGCGTGCGTAGTAAACAAGCGAACAAACAAGCGTCGTGCAACGAACCAACACACCCGACTTGCACCGTGAGTCTCTGCGTGATCGACAGTCACGTCTCCCAAACCTGGCGCCCACTTTGTTCTCCGCCCTCGCTTCCAAGTTTTCTCGCTCGCGGACACAGTCGTCCCAGACAGAGCCAGCTTCATCCCAGGCCCCGCCAATGGGCCAACAGCAGTCCAAGAAGTCCAAAAAGTCAGCCAGGGAGAAGGACCAGGATCTGCCCCAGAATGGCCCGTTCGAGGACCTGAGCGACTCTGGCCATACTCGGGCCTCTCTTCACCCAAACCATGTCCAAAGCTCTGCCCACGAGTACGATGCCGTTCGCAGTGCCGCCGCATCCATGGACAACCCAGACCATAGCATCACTCCGATTGGCGGAAGCGGATCTCAACCTCCAGGCTCGCCCGCTGTCGTGCCCTCCCACCTTCCCAACAATCACTCAACGCCCTCTCTCGTCCCACATCCACCAGCGCTATCTGCTGTGACACCGCCCACGAAACCGTCGCCCACACCTCTTGACATTCCAATCACCCAAACTATACTTTCTTCATCGACAATGCCTCCTTCATTCACACCGGGCTCAACAGCCAGCTTCCCCTTGGGCGACTCTATCAGTTCTTCCGGGAACAGCGGAAAAGAGAAGCTCAAGCAGTTCGACATTGACGACATGATACAGCGTCTTCTGGATGTCGGCTACACCGGTAAAGTTAGCAAGTCTCTCTGTCTCAAGAATGCAGAGATCATCGCCATATGCCAAGCCGCGCGCGAGGTTTTCCTTGGTCAACCCACCCTCATTGAGCTGTCACCGCCCGTCAAGATCGTGGGCGATGTTCACGGGCAATATTCTGACCTTATCCGACTGTTTGAAATGTGTGGCTTCCCTCCTTCTGCCAACTATCTTTTCCTGGGCGACTATGTGGATCGAGGCAAGCAAAGCCTCGAAACCATCCTCCTCTTGCTTTGCTACAAGATAAAGTACCCAGAGAACTTCTTTCTCCTGCGGGGTAATCATGAATGCGCGAACGTTACACGAGGTTAGTCTCTCAAGGCTCCAGCTATTCGGAGCACTCACTCGACCACAGTGTATGGCTTTTATGACGAATGCAAGCGAAGATGTAACATCAAAACGTGGAAAACGTTCATAGATGTCTTCAACTGTTTGCCTATCGCAGCTGTCGTCGCTTCAAAGATATTCTGCGTTCATGGCGGCCTATCTCCATCCCTTCATTCAATGGATGATATCAAGCGTATACAGCGACCCACAGACGTTCCTGACTACGGCCTACTCAATGATCTACTGTGGTCGGATCCATCAGACACTGCACTGGATTGGGAAGACAATGAACGCGGTGTTAGCTATTGTTTCGGGAAGGCGGTGATTAACGACTTCCTAGTGCGATATGACATGGATTTGATCTGCCGAGCGCACATGGTAGTAGAAGACGGCTACGAGTTTTGGAATGATCGAACATTGGTCACCGTGTTTAGTGCACCAAACTACTGTGGAGGTTTGTTGGTATGTTTTAACTTTCAACAAGACCCTACTCATTCTTTGGCATCAGAGTTCGACAATTATGGGGCCTGCATGAGGTGGGTCTTGTTTGTCTTTCCGTTTAACGGTCGAGCTTACATTCCTTCTATAGCGTGTCGGAGGACCTACTTTGTGCATTTGAGCTGCTCAAGCCATTAGATGGTGCTGCACTGCGGAAAGAGATGACCAAAGCCAAGCGCAAGAGGTAAGTGACTTTCATTAATGATGAAATGGACTGTCAGTTTAATGACTTTGTCAGCTTAACGACAACGACTTCGTAATAATACCTCGATACACGTTCCGACCTTGGGCCTCAAGCTAAGTTAGGTCGATGCCCTTTCCGGAACCGTATTCCATTGAAGCTGTCTTATTCTACGTTGCATGACTAGAATGAGGCAGGTACCATAACCTCCTACCTTCTGTACATCCATCCCCGATCCTTGTGCCTGTTTGGTCTCCGTGACCGTTACCCTACCTGCTTCCGTCACTGATATCCGCCTTGTCCACGCCATTTCCAGTCTTGGCACGCTCGTTTCCTTGGAGGCACAAGTCTGTAACCTAGCCGCAATCTCATCTACGCTCATTTCCCCTTTACTTCCGTGCAGCTCGGCACTTCACCCTTCCCTCGCCTCTATTACCATCCTCTTCTGGTACAATCAATTCTGTCAGCTTTACTTCTAGGGTTGTTACTTATGTAGCTCATCACATATTCTTTTTCTGGTCTGTGATATAATTATATTGCTATCGTTCGCCACTGCCTGCAAGAAAGTACACGTTCTTGGTCATCAACACAGTACCCCCGGTCGACCAAATTAGATCATATCGTAGACTAGAATCCCGAACGCACAAACGATCAAGCCAGCACCAAACAGCCCTCCGATGGTGAATGCGACCGTGCCGAAAATCAAATCAGAGACGAATGTCAGGACTATAGTAAGAAGGCTCCCAACCGACGTCACAATAGGACCCCAAACTCCCAGCAATACCTGTCAAATGATCCGAATCCTTGAGTGAAACTGTCAAGACACAAAGGGTGGACCCTACCATAATTCCAGCGTTATAGGCTACGCTCGAAACGGCTATGCACGCAATTGCTGTCAGGGTACTTGTATTTAGTGGCAGTCGGAAACTCTCGATCTGATAGTAGTGTAGGAGAGGTATCGGAATCCAGAACACCAGCAATGTGCAAAGGCCAATAGCTGACGTGACAAGGTTGGAGTATAGACCTAATGGTGGTGGGTATACAATATCGTCTGCGCGGGGGATAATTGCAGTCTCTTCATCCGCTTCAGTTGCAACGATACTTGGACGATCCGGAAGTTGACGATAAGGAGCAGATTCGGCAGTCAAATCCAGCTCGGACGGTAATGCGATGTATCTCTTGTAGAAAACTTGATAGAAACCGTACAGGACAGACGCGACCAGAGTCAACATGTCTCCGACTACAGGCGCAGGAACGTTCGACGACACATTTGCTTTGTTTGACTTTGACGGTGGCGATAAAACGGGGATCCCGCCGTAGGTCACGGTAAGAACACCCAAGGTCGCGATGGCAACTGCAAAGAAACGAAGAGATCCCCATTTTGCTCCAAGCAGCTTGACGCTGAAAAAATAAGCAAAAAATGCATTTGCATTCCAGATTGCTGTTACGTCCGTGACCCTGCAGATCGGCGTCAGCGAAGGAAAGGCGACACAAAAAAAAAAGATCGTACGGGGATAGTGCAACTGCAGCAAACCACAGTAGAGCAGGAACACTGTAAAAGGCAGTGATACAGATGATCGGAATAACCAGCTTCGCAGGGGAGAAACTTGCAATCGGCAAGGACTCGGAAGGGCGACCGGGATTCCAGACCTTCACCTGTTCCGAGAGAGCCAAGCTTAGATCTGCCAATAATGGACGAAGCCCATGCTTCGTCTTCAGTAGTACGTAGACCAAATGAACGGGGAAAGAGAACAGGAAGCATGAATGAACGATGTAGCTGAAACACCATTTTAGCCGACTACGCGGATCTGTAGCGTATCTGCGCCTACAATATAAAGTATGGCTGATCGTATCCCAATGTAGTCTGCAGGTACTGCACAGACGGATCAGGAATCTCAGAAGATTGGAACCGAATCCGCCACTGACCTGAGCGATCCGTGTTTCTGCTACAAATGCGAAGATAATGGCAACAAACAATACGAAGACGGACGTCCTAGATGTCTGGTTTGCCGGGATGCTCTCGTCTGCGGGCTCCATCTTGTAGCAGAATGCCCGAGTTCAAGTTGGCGTCGAGGTTGCTGCATTGAATGACTCGGAGCAACGTCCCGATCAGTCACCATACACAGTGCACGTGACGAGGTCTTAAAAATGTATAGAGTTGTAGAAAAAAAAAAGTCCTCACAAAGCAACATGCTGAGGGCACTACTCACCTCGAGTCGCCCACTTCTCGGGCGACTTCGCGCGGCAACGCTCGTTCATCGCGATCACGCTGCGGGTTGCTGTATCAACCACTCTCCTGCGCCACCAGTTCGAGCGTTCACGAGGGGGATGAAGGTCAGGTCGTCGGTCAAAGTCATGTGCGAGGGATGCAGCATCGTTATACGCAAGGGGAGGGTATATGTTATCTGCTCAAAGGATCCCAAACATAAGCAGGTATGAGGTCTTCACTCCTACGTCTGCATTGCTGACTCCGTTGAAGCGGCAAGGGTAACCTCCGTGGTCCACGAGCAGTTCTGTGTATTCGGTCGTGCCCCACTTGTCGACCATCACGAAATCATAGTTGCATCTCTATGGTAATATACAGCTCGCTAAGGATCCTCCCCGTGTGTTCCAAAGTGCTCCGACGACCTACTAACCCACATCTGAAACTCGTATTTGATCCCATTTTCTGTCTGAATCCCTGACGGAACATCAAAGCCTACCCACGCGCTATGTTCTTCATGGGATGCCCGTCTCCATTCTGCGCCTCCCAGAACATCGGGGAAGAAGACATCGCATTCAAATTCTGGCTCATAGATGCGCGTGATGAGGATGCGATCCGCTTGCAACGACGGACACTGCAGGGCTTCTTGATAAACCGAGGCTCCTCCGATAATGAACAAACGATGGATGCTGTTCTTCAACCCCAAAGTTTGCACCGCAGTTTTCAGGTCTGAATACAGATACGTTGGATCGGCCGGTTTTACGGTATCGTCGGGAAACCTGATGGGCTCTATTAACCAAGGTGGATGAGAATACTCGGAATTGGCGCACAGTTTATAGTTCTTGTTTCGGCTGAGCACAACATTGATCCGCCTCCTCAACGGTCTGAACTCGAGTGGAATGCTTTCCCAAGTTTTTCTGCCCATGAGTACAGCATTCATCTGGGCAGTAGTGGGCGTTGTACTCGTGACCTGGCTGAAGTATTTCAGATCCTTTGGGATGCGCCAGGGCATTGTGCCGTTGAGACCAATGCCATTTTTCGCCGTTGCTGCGACGACGAAGGTAAGGGACGGCATGAATGGGTCGCAGTTGAACTTGTTTATCTCTCCCATCTTGGACACGCCGGGGCACGTGCAAGGTCACTCCAAAACCAACATCAAAAGTCGACACAAAAATATCAACAGGACATAATTCTCTGTGTTCGATCGAAAGATCAGAAAGGTTACGCCTATCAAGATAACGGTGAAATCAGCCCCATCGCTTCCATTCGCTTCCCGCTGGAGGCTTTACTTCGACATGTCCTTTCTTAACTTCCTCCCAGTTTGTGCTGAGTGTCGTTCCACCGCTCTCTTGGAAACTCTTCATCATAGCACGCTTCGTGTCTTCATCTGCGTCCGCAAAGATCTTCTGGAAAAAGGTATTGACACCACTGTCACCACCAACATTGGGGTCCTCGTTCGCACTCCTCTCCTTGTCGCTGGAGAGAATATCTGTAGTGATGCCATCCCAGTTCTTCATCTTGTGACTGATCGGAACTGCTGAGGGCGGCGACGCAGGGAAGCTCGCGAGTGCTAAGAACCAATTCAGCCATGCAACGCACGACAAAAACCAAAATGACATACGGTCGGGAGCTTCGCCGACGAGACCTCCCCATCGACCTTGTGCCATCTTTGCGAGTCGAATCTCGACCTTCACCTTGCTCACCGTGTAGTCGCACTTGTTAGGGTCAATTTGACCCTTGAGAGGCTGAAGTGTCAAGACTTTGTCCCCGTTTTGGTACCCAAACTGCCACTATTCAGTGATAGTGATCTAGATAAAATGACATTGGCATAGTCACCTTTCGCGGTTCGAACTCGACAGACACTGCTGCAGGATCAGCCCCTCGGTCGAACACCGAGAGTATAACTCTTTCTTCTGTCTCGTAAAACTCGTGTCTGGAAAGAATAAGTTGTCACCAGAGTGTATTCGTGTTCAAATCCCTACCTGACAGCGGCCATCCGAGTTGGTAGACTCACACTGAGAGAGATTAACAGTTAAACTCCCCTGTCCAGAACTTTCCAGTACCAGTGATGTCACGTCATCACGTAAGCATGTCACATCACTAAGAAAAGCACTCTGATCAGTAACATGTAAAGTAAGGATGCTGAACGTTGAACGATGACAACCTTACCAGCAATACCCAAGGCCGTTCTCTATTATAGTCCGCCGTCCGCCTGGTCAAGAGCGGGTGAGAAAAGATCATCTTAACGCGCGTGTCATCCCCATCCTGAACGAGATCTTCTCCTATAGCCCTTCTTACACTGTGAGACGAGTCGTGGTCCTTTGGATCCAGGCCTGGCTTACCTTCCCATTCCAGTCGAGAGAAGGGGTATGGAAAAGACGAGGTCGACCTCCGTGTGGTTGATACCGGTGAGTTAGGTGATCGCTTGTTGCCCTCTTAGATTGATCGCATCGTAGCCAAGGGGGAAGAATTCTCCCCGGCTCTACTGCGTCTGAACCCGAAAGGTGAGTATGTTTCCCAGACACCTTGTACCCCGATCTAATCTTTCGACAGCCACTGTCCCGATATTAGTAGTTCCGCTAAAAGGCACTCTTGGGACTGACGTTGAAACCCGCTTCAAGGTTATCGCTAATCCCAAGGTGATGAAGATATGCTCTGCTTCTGTTCCGAGCATCATTCACAACCTAGATAACCCAGGCACTGGTCGATTTTCTGGACAGATCTCGTTCCTCCGCGTCTCGTTCTAATTCGACATCCACTGCACCGGCCCCCTCGCTGTCCCCTGCGACTGTTGGTTTTGAAACCATTTCAAAGAACGTTATCGATGCCGTATATTCTGATGATGTAGCTCCCGACTCACTGCGCTACTTCAACTCGCGTGAACTGGAGTCTCTGCAAGCTTTGGCTGCGACTGTGGTTCCCATTCTCAACAAAAGGAAAGAAGTACTCGCGAAATACCTGACGGACTGCGAGCATGAGGTTATAAAGATGTCCCAGAAGACAAGGTTATTCTGGAATGAAAAGAAGCACGAGATTGAAATATTGCTTCGATACTTTGTTGCTAGCAGCGGCGAGCATGCCGAAGAATACTTCGCTACTGCAAAGCAAACATGGGAATGCGCTGTTCCGGAAGTGTTATCCAGCGTGAACAAAGAAATTATCGGTCCTTATGTCCTTGGTGAGACTCTTGTTGTTTCCAATATACCGAGTTGTAATTTGTATCGCAGGGGACCAAATTTCGATCGCAGACATCCATCTCTGTGTTTGGCTCGTGCATGTTGTCAATCTTTCGGGTGGCAATCACACAGACCCGGGGGATGTTGCATTGATGAAAGTGGAGCAGCACACCGGGATAACTCTGCCTAGGGATGCTCGTTTACCCTCGTCGAACACGCAGCAGAGCAGACTGGCAGTATTCTGGGATGCCATGAGGAGGAGGCCAAGCTGGAACGATATTTTTGTGTAGAGAATTGAAATGTACTGCAATTGAAAGATAGTTGGTCTCGCTGAGTTATGATTGGACAACCGTATACTTTGAAGTTCTACCCAGAGCCAAGTTCCCACGTCTGCAGGCTCCTCGCAGCGGCCGGCGACATGGCAGGACAGCGACCCTTTTTCTTTTTTTCAAGGCCACGACAGCCTGTGGAACAATATGAATGTTTGTCTAGCGTAGACCCTCAGGAAGTGTTTAGGGACTCCCCAAACACAAGTTCATACCAAGATACCATGCAAGAGGACCGTTCTTCTACCGACTCCATTGCTTCGTTCACAACGCCTACACCATCTCGCGCACTGACGCCCTCCGTTTCGCGTACATCCCGTCGATGTGTCTCGTCTAGTTCGGATACAGATGGTGAGCCGGCTTCACCGTTGCTCGGAAACTCCGGGGCCTATGCTAGTATGCGGGATGGGAGCTATTGGTGGTGGAATCTTTATCCAAGTTCGCGCAGGAGACGAAAACGAGAAGGGAAGTTGTGGAGAACCTTCAAGAAGGGTGTAAGACGGATCGTTCGACATCCGTGGTTCCCTCAACAGCCGATAACTATAGTTAAGTCTTTCCATCTCCCTTCCGCGATACAAGGGGGCTCAAACTTGGTCCAGATTTTTGCTCTGCTCCTTTTTACAGTCTTTGCTATCTCACTCACATTGCTACTCATGTACATTCTGAACCCTGACAAGGAACCGTTACCCTGGCAAGCATACTGTGCCATCCCACCCTCATCATCTCGTCCTCCAAAGTATCGCACACCTCTTCTCTATCCGTATTTGAACTCTCTTCCGGAATCCTCTCTACCAACATTTCCACCGCATGACTTGGATTCTATTCCACCAGCAGGGATTCTCCTCGGTGTTTTTTCCATGGACTCTGCACTGGAACGTAGGATGCTGATAAGAACTACATGGGCTTCGCATCCACGTAGTCGTAGTGGCGCAGGCAAAGGTGACGATGGGTTAGGAACATCACGAACCATAGTACGATTTATTATGGGTCAGCCTCGGAAAGGTTGGGAAAGGCGCATACAAACTGAAATAGAAAGTGAGTCGTGTCTGGATATGCCCACTCCTTGACACTAAGTTTTGGCATACTCGCCCAGTGTATAATGACATCATCATCTTGCCTTGTCCGGAGAACATGAATGCTGGCAAGTCACATTCGTACTTCAGCTGGGCCGCTGAAAATGCATGGGTGCCCCCTGTCTATGTCAACACCTCGATTCCAGTACCACACTTTACCTATTCAGTACAATCGTCGCCTGCACCACGTCCTGCTCCTCACGATTCGCACTTTGCTTGGGAGGACTATGCCTCTGGTCAGCCTAGTCCTTGGGTGAGGCCAGACTTTGTTGCCAAAGTGGATGATGATGCCTTCGTAATACTGGCGGAATTGGAGTCCAGAATGAGGCTAGAGCTCCATGCCAAGGGGCATAACCCATATGGTTTCTCAGACAATGCCACCTCCGTCTCGACCAGCTCCCAGTTCCTTACTCCAGTAGAGTCAAGCATCGACGTAACACCTGAACAAGTGGGAATTCTTCAAGACCCGCTGGTTTACTGGGGCTATCTCGTCAAGGATACCTTCATGGCCGGCGAGTTATATGGCTTGAGCTGGAGTCTCGTTACCTGGATTTCACAGGATACAGCCGTCAAGGGTTTGACGAAAGGCGCAGAAGACAAGCAAACTGCAAAGTGGATGAATCTACACCCGCAAGCTGCTCAAATTCGATGGACGGGTGAACGGTGCTGGATATATGATCATCCCCGAGCTGGTACTGTGTGAGCACAACTTCAGTCTGCCACCTCACCGTCACCTCTGCTCACGTCCCTTCCTAGTTACTCTCATGGCTATTTATTTCCCTCTCATGTTACGAGAGTCAGACAATCTGTGCTATCCTACATGGAGAAGGAGTTCAAGAACAAATCAAGTGCTGATCAGGGTTCACTGGACTCTCCGCATAATCCTACGCCATCCTCATGGGCTCATTCAAGCGTGTCGACATTTGGAGTTCGCTACCAACAACCAATCCAGGATATGACTTTGGACGAAAGTGTGGAGGCACTGGTCGAAGGGAGTGACATGTCCAAATTGCGCGAAGGTTGTGTTCCAGTAATCAGTCGCACTACCTTTGCTGATCGTTTATCTGGTTAGGAATGGCGTTTGAAACAGACTATACATGGAAGCATAGGGAAGGTCAGGTGAAGCGTTACGAGACCAAACGTGTCGGCGGAACGGTTACCGTGCATTTCATCAAGAAGCACGCATGGTTTTTGGAGACTGCGCTCGCATTCCTCGAGACCGACGACTATTCAGAATCCGAGCTAGAACGCGTCTCTGGCGACATAGACAAGGAGAACCTTAACCTCGGTTTTTCGGCCGTCTGGACAGACACCCATGCATTAAAGCACGTCAATACTAGCTCGCCATAATAACTGACTAAGGGTGTTACTCCATTACGCTGACATCACTGCTGGTTAGCCTGGCTCAAATCAGTTCCGTCGTCTACCCGCTTGTTTATTTGTTAATACATCATTTCAAACTATACCACAGCATGCCACTATGTATTGAATTTGGGAAACAGACATGGACTAACAACTTTTTTTTTTCTTTTTTGGAATCCCGTTTACAGTGATGTGAAAGCAAATCTGACGCTTTAAATATGTACAGGTCGAGCCCAAGGCTTATATGTAACCCCGAGTGATATCAATAACCATCCAGCATGCGGCCCTCATCGGGCGTCGCGAGTGGGTCAGAGTCCTGAAGTGGGTCAGAGTTCTGCAGCCGGCCAAGTACAGCTCTTCTAATATTTCCCTCCCACTGTCTGAACCAGACCCCTTCCCTTAAACCGACGGCTTGAGTCTGTAAACCCGAAACATCACCGGATCCTGACGTCTGTCCACAAATCATGTCGGCAGGCTGCGCGTCTGCAAACGTGCTTTCGGGATTTTTGCCAATGCCAACATGTTCTTTGGGGGTTGTGACTCGCTCCACACGCTTGAGAGCGTAAGCACCTCCGCATACTTTCCAAACCCCACCGCCTCGATGGTGAAAGCGTCGAAATAGCCACAGGAAGGGATATATGAACGTAATAATCAGCAGGAATTTGACCCATCCGTTTGAGAGTGCCCGCGATAGACGATTATCTGATCGGATGAAGATCTTCGAGCCCGAGGTCTCAAACGAAACTTTGATATCCCCTCTGTAGTAAGTGGAGGCTATGACGGATCGGGTAGCGGATTTCAGAGCATCGAAATCCCAGCCGTAAACAACCTACAGAGAGGATCAACCAATGGACCTGGTTGAGATAAAAGTCACAGGACAAACTTTACAATACTCGAACTCTTTCAAGAATTTCCTGCTAAAGCAATAGTCATCTGCCCACTGGCGAAGCGTCCATGATGATTTCAAGACATTATTGTCGTGCATAACGCGTGGCTGGTCCTCTCTCCAAGCATAGTCGCTGCTGACCCACGGAGGGAAGCCTTTAGAGTCACGCTGACTATCCCATGCTTCGACAGCCTTGATCTCCGGGCTCTTAGCCTTGCGTTTCTCTTGGCCAATGCCGACTTCTCGGAACATACGGCCGCGGCAGGCAGGGGCGGAGTCTGCTACCGACCAATGTGTGGGATTGCGAAGGATATGCTGACCGACGTCTATTTTAAAGTCAAAGTCCACGACGCTTTCAGTGTAGTATTCGGTGCGCCACTCTGAGCGATCTCCGCGGTCTGAGCGGACCAAGCGAGTACGGGTTTCGTCATGCGAGCCGTAACAATGTAGAAAAAATTGGGGTGGAGAGGCTGCCTGAGAAAGTAAGAAGCGATAGAGCGCTTCACCTTTTGTGATGTTAGGACATGGCGGAAGAAGTGAGCTGTTGACAAACCGTCCTCGTTCAAGTGGGGATCGTGAGAGACGACATCATGTCCAGCTCCCGAGACGAAGCAGTCGGCGTCGTACGGAGTAAATTCTGGGGGATCTTCGCCGCCAGGGGCAGCATAAGTCTCGTACTGGGAGAAATCGAGAACAACCGGGTCCCCTGCGCTCTGCTCGAATGGGGGAGGAGTCTCCTCAGCAATGTGGTCGGTCTGGGATGCGTTTCCTATGACGAGCGGGTTTTCCGGTTGTTTCGGACGTTCTGCGTGCATGATCGTGAACTTTTGTCAAGAGTGCGCGCCACACCGTCACGTTCACTTTGAAGCGCACCCTTTCCGCAGTGTCACATTGGCCCGATCAGCTCTTTTAGAGCGGCGAGGTGGAGGCATGGGAGCTGTTATTGCCTCGCAACTGCAGGCAAGTCCGAACGACGGACGGCGACTCCTCGGGCAACAGCGATCGATTAAGGGCAATGCTCGAGTTGCAACTGTGAACTGCCCTCCGACCCCCTCACTCCCTTCACGTCAGTTTGCGCCCACTTGGCCTGATTGTCTAGCCTCGTTCACTCCACAAAAGAGTATTCTTTCTTGTCTTTTCCTTCTGCTTGGGCCTAACTCAAGTGGGCCGACGCCTCCCGTGCTTTGTGTTCTAGGACTCTGCCCCCTTCCACGTTCACGTCTTCCGACCCCTGACGGCCTATTGTAAGATTTCATCTTGTTAGCCATTCGTCTTTCCTACTCAGGTTGTTGTGGTAAAGCTCGGATCTCACGTCCCTCTACCGCGATTCATGTCCTCAACACCGGCCGTTGTCACTCCCATTCCTGTCTCATCCTCTCTGTCTCCCAACGCACCATTGCCTCCTCCGTCGTCAACTTCATCTACCATTACTTCTGTGACGAAGCTGGCGCTTTTGGAACAATCATCCTCGTGCGTTCACAATTCAGTTTCCGAGGTTCTTTTGTACGAACCACTTGCAGTGGTTTTACCACTACGACTTCTTCAAGTGTGGTTAATTCAGTATCCGTGCCATCGTCTACCGTCCCCTCCCTTTCAGCAAACGCTTCTTCAATGTCCTCTTCCGGGTCATCCATAACATCGAGCATTGTCAGTCGGTCAACGACATCATCCACAGAAACCATTGTTCCAACGATCTCCTCGACGAGTTCTCCGACTACTTCCCAATCGTCAACGTTTACGTCCTTCAATTCCACCACCTCTCTTCTCGAAAAGACCACTCCCTTGGCTCTTTCGTCATCTACGACTACCTCTTCCAATACCCCATCCTCTACATCCTCTCTTTTGCCTTCCGATCCATCATCTGAAAGTTTTCCAGTGGGAGCTAACACGCCACCGTACGAGTTTGCTTTAGATGCCTGGCCTCAAGGGGTAGCTCAACACTATTAATAGTACGACGGTGTTTGCAAGTACCACGATCTTCATTACAAGTACAAACAGCCAGGGACAGTTAACGATCAGCGCACCTCCCGTGGTCACCGAGGTGATCACCTCAACGGGCAGTGGCGGAATAGTCACCACGGTAACTCAAGCTATCGTTAATCCCACACTTGCTTCGAACAACAGTACTGGCGGCGCAGAATCGTAAAGTTTCATGCCGTCTCTTTACAAGACAAGTGCTGAAGCCACACCCGCAGATTTTTCTCTGACACAGGGGCTGTGGTCGGTGTCTTTGTCGTTGTTGGTCTCGCTTGTGCTTCCATAATGACGTGGATATTAATCGCTATACGCCGCCGCCAGCGTATGAGGCGGATCGAACACGATACCGTGGCTGATGCTGCTGTCACTGCTGCAGGCTTAAATCGAACGCCCTTGGATGACGATGAAGAGGATAGCCTGACATCGCCAAACACACACCATCAATTTTCGCCGGGGATGGGCCAACGAAGTAGGGTTCTTGGTCCAGGTTTCCTGCCGACTTCCGCTCGACTCCCAGAGGTGCTTGACGGCCCCGTCAGGGGCAGCGCCAATTCACACCCAAGGTACCCAGTGGAACGTCGTACGAGTACTCGTCCAGAGGGATACGTGCCAGCTCGTACGAGGAGTCCTTTACCTCGTGCAGAGCAGGGCGTCGACGATCTTGGTTCGTCTCGTGATCATAGAAGCTCGTACGGCCATACTCCCACATACAGCGCGGGCAGTTTCGAACCTCTCCTGGCAAATTATGCACGAACTACGTCGGACCGGGATACTTCTGCCCCTGGCGTGGAATCCCCACAGAATCGCTCTTCCCAACACATAGGCAGCACATCGGCGCCCAATGAGTATTCCTCAGAGAGCCCTGGCAATGGATCGAGAAATAGTTTTAAAAGGCAGAACTCATCTGGTAGCTCTGTCTCCCAAGACGAAGAGGACTACACCCGCTATGTGCTAATGGCAAGTATTTGCTCACGGGTCCTCCGACGTAGTACGCTGAACTTTACTTCCAGGTTCGCAATCTACCTGATGATCAAAGTCAACATTCGTTATAATGTATGCCCAATCTCTGGGCGTTTATCTATGTTCTTATACACTTTTCTGCCACCAAACCGCATCAATTCCACATAGGAAATTACACCTTGACATGCTGCTTAGATATTGCGCAGAACGCGCTCCAACCTTCGTCACTACCGTTGTCAAATCAGTTTCGTAACGCACACATCATCTTCATGGACACTTGTTGGACTTCTCATGGATTACGATTATAATCATTGCATTCGGTGTATTGCTTGTGCTCTCCTCATCACGTGTATGTATTCTTTCAGTTCTTATCGTTCCAGAATTATCACTGGGTTCCGTATCGGTCTCGCAATCATAACAACTTCAGGGCGACCCGCCTCGCTCACACACGGTAGCTCACAGGTTGATATAAATCGTCTTATCCAGGTTTGATCCAGGTCCCTTTCTTCCCCCCACTTAACATTCAAATGTCTTCCCGACCCGCAGTTACCAAAGTCACGCAGTATGGCAATGCAGCCTCATTCTGGGTGGAGTATCCATCTGGACTTATCGATCTCACTCGATCCACACATCCACGAGAGGGAGTGTCTGAGCCCCCCCAACTGCAACCATCTCAGCTCGATATACCTGTGAATGGCAATCGCGTGATCAGAGTCGACAAAGCTGCGACTGCAGTCGTGATGATCGATATGCAAAAGTTAGTCCCCCATTTCTACCATCCCTCTTGCCCAGGCATTGACTGCTTGAACTGCCTGTCCCCAGCTTCTTCCTGCATCCTGGTCTCAGGGCCCACACCTCGGGACTGAACTGCGTTCCTCCCCTGCAAGCTATGCTCCCTGCTCTGAGACAACAAGGCGTGAAAATCCTTTGGGTGTGAGGATCCTTTGCGTCTCTACTCAAAGCTACGTTCCTAACGCATATTATATCCTAGCAACTGGGGTCTCACCCAGCACGAGCTCGAGACCATCCCACCGTCTTTGGCCCGTGGTTTCACCAAAGGGGGACGGGGCGGCTTTGGTTCCGAATTACCGGACAACTTTGGTAAATTGTTGATGAGAGGCGAATACAACTCTGAGCTCTATGGACCCCTCCAGGAGGAGTACCTACGCGGGAAGGAATCAGGCACCGATGTCTGGATTCATAAGAACAGGTCAGCATTGCTGGGGTGCATGCCCCAAAGCACGTTGGTCCAATCAGTCACTGAATCTATTGGTCAGGATGAGCGCGTTGTGGGGCTATCAGAGCGCATTGGACCTATATCTTCAAGAGAATGGCATCACAACTCTCTTGTTCGGTGGTGTCAACGCCGATCAGGTATCTGGCTTCGTGCTCCTTCTACAAACTAGTAAATAACTCTAGTCTTTTGCAGTGCGTCGGAGGTACCCTCATCGATGCATACTTCCGTGGTTATGATTGCGTCTTGGTTAGTGACACCACAGCGACCACCTCGCCTGCCGGGGGATTGGAGAACGTCTTTCACAATGCTGAAAACGTGAGCATAATTGTTCGCAGTCAAGTGACCCTCCAGCTCATATGCACTTTGATTAACAGTCCTACGGATTTCTGACTGATACAAAAAGGATCATCAAGGCTACAACAGTGTGATATGTCCGTGTATCATTACAAACTTGAAGGGATGTGATGTGATAGGGCGATCGAACTACTTGCCTGCGTATTGTATATTAGCTATATGAACGAATCCCAACGGGTTAGGCCACGCACATCGACCGAGGTTCTCCTTACATATTTATAAAGAGCGCAGATACGTCGCATGATCAAGCGCAACAGCGGGTCTAATATTGCACGGTTGAGAACCTACTATCTGAGAGCGATCATAGACGGAGGATGGAGGCCCGGGATTCTGCATCGGCCATACTCCCACATACAGCGCGGGCAGTTTCGAACTACGTCGGACCGGGATACTTCTGCCCCTGGCGTGGAATCCCCACATAATCGCTCTTCCCAACACGTTGGCAGCACGTCGGTGCCCAATGAGTATTCTTCAGAGAGCCCTGGATATGGATCAAGAAATAGTTTTAAAAGGCAGAACTCATCTGGTAGCTCTGTCTCCCAAGACGAAGAGTGCTAATAATGGCAAGTATTTGCCCCCGGGTCCTCCGTCGTAGCACGCTGAACTTTACTACTTCCAGGTTCGCAATCTACCTGATGATCAAAGTCAACATTCGTTATAATGTATGCCCAATCTCTGGGCGTTTATCTATTTTCTTATACATTTTTCTGCCACCAAACCGCATCAATTCCACATAGGAAATTACACCTTAACATCAATGTCATGATGCTGCTTAGAATACCCGGGCCGCGCAGAACGCGCTCCAACGGTCGTCACTACCGTTGTCAAATGAATTTCGTAACGGGCACATCATCTTCACGGACACTTGTTGGACTTCTCATGGATTACGATTATAATCATTGCATTCCAGTGTATTGCTTGTGCTCTCCTCATCCGATGACGTGTATGTATTCTTCCAGTTCTTATCGTTCCAGAATTATCACTGGGTTCCGTATCGGTCTCGCAATCATATCATCTTCAGGGCGACCGCCTCGTTCACACACGGTAGCTCACAGGTTGATATAAATCGACCTTATCCAGGTTTGATTCAGATCCAGGTCCCTTTCTTCCCCCTACTTAACATCCAGATGTCTTCCCGACCCGCAGTATCCAAAGTCACGCAGTATGGCAGTGCAGCCTCATTCTGGGTGGAGTATCCATCTGGACTTATCGATCTCACTCGATCCGCACATCCGCGAGAGGGAGTGTCTGAGCCCCCCCAACTGCAACCATCTCAGCTCGATATACCTGTGAATGGCAATCGCGTGATCAGAATCAACAAAGCTGCGACTGCAGTCGTAATGATTGACATGCAAAAGTCAGTCTCCCACTTTCACCATTCCTCTTGCCCAGGTGTTGACTGCTTGAACTGCCCTGCCTAGCTTCTTTCTGCATCCCAGTCTCAGGGACCACACCTCGGGACTGAACTGCGTTCATCCCCTGCAAGCCATGCTCCCTGCTCTGAGACAGCAAGGCGTGAAAATCCTTTGGGTGTGAAGAACCTTTGCGTATACTAAAAGCTACGTTCCTGACGCATACTATATACCCTAGTAACTGGGGTCTCACGCAGCACGAACTCGAGACCATCCCACCGTCTATGGCCCGTGGTTTTACGAAAGCGGGACGGGGCGGTTTTGGTTCCGAATTACCAGATAACTTTGGTAAACTGTTGATGAGGGGCGAATACAACTCTGAGCTCTATGGACCCCTCCAGGAGGAGTACCTACGCGGGAAGGAATCAGGCACCGATGTCTGGATTCATAAGAACAGGTTAGCATTGCTGGGGTACATGCCCCAAACCAACCACATTGGTCAATTAGCTACTGAATCTATTGGTCAGGACGAGTGGGTTGTGGGGTTATCAGAGCGCATTGGACCTATATCTTCAAGAGAATGGCATCACAACTCTCTTGTTCGGTGGTGTCAACGCCGATCAGGTATCTGGCTTTGTACTCGTTCTGCAAATTAGTAAATAATTCTAGTCTTTCGCAGTGCGTCAGAGGTACCCTCGTCGATGCATACTTCCGTGGTTACGATTGCGTCTTGGTTAGTGACACCACAGCGACCACTTCGCCTGCCGGGGGATTGGAGAACGTCTTTTACAATGCTGAAAACGTGAGCATAGTTTTTCGCAGTCAAGTGACCCTCCAGCTCATATGCACTTTGATTAACAGTCCTATGGATTTCTGACTGATACAACAAGGATCATCAAGGCTACAACAGTGTGATATGTCCGTGAGGGCGATCGAACTACTTGCCTGCGTATTTTATATTAGCTATATGAACGAATCCCAACGGGTTCGGCCACGCACATCGACCGAGGTTCTCCTTATTTATAAAGAGCGCAGATACGTCGCATGATCAAGCGCAACAGCGGGTCTAACATTGCGCGGTTGAGAACCTATATGAGAGCGATCATAGACGGAGGATGGAGGATTCTGCAAATGCAAGCCATCAGAGTGTCTCAATGAATCTCCTTTCTCCTTTCTCACCGGAAAGAGTGAGGCTGAGGGACTTCTTGGCGCATACTGAGAGGAGTTGGGAAGCACAGTGGTGCTGAAAGAGACTGGCATCGTTTGACTGAAGGGTGTTGTAGCAGTTGCAGTCAGACCACGGGATGGTGGGGGGGGAGGCCGTCGACGTGGCGGACGCGGTGGTGGACTAGTGGGCGAGGCAAGCAATGGTACAGAGAGCACCATATATTCGATCATATCGTCCTGTGTTTCCATCGGAAGCAGACTAGGCGGGTATGTCGAAGGAGAGGATGGAGCTAACGATGGGACCGGCGAGTCAATACGCAAGTTTGATGAAATGGTCAATTCTGTCGATCCCCCCGACGTGCGATTTTTTGCAACATGATCGCCGAAGGGGCCATCATATTGTGTGCCTGTCACCTTGAATGTATTATCAGTCACAGGAGTAGACACACTGGCTGTTAACATCGGCTCTGGAATAATCGAATAAGTACCACTCCGGTAGGATTGCGTAGCAGAGACAATACCATCGTTGATCATGCTCATCCTAGACTGACTCTCACGAAACCCTGCACGGACGGCCCGATCATCATCATTCGAAGGCAAAGAGATGGTTCTGAGCATCCTATCGCGGGTTTGCCGTCGGAGTCGGAGCCTCCACGCGATACACAGGCAAGCGGATATTGCTGCAGAGAAGATAGCAACGGCCACAAAGGTCCCAGCAACGGCGCCACGATTGTCGAAAAAGCTGCTAAACGCCGGGATAAGCACAGGTCAGCAACTAAAACGGCCGTACTGACGACTGGCCAGTAGAAGCAGTATCTATTTGTGTGCCTGTCGTCAAGATGCCCCCCGGTTGGGTTGATGACCCTAGTGATGGATAAGTCAACGACAGCGATCCTGAGGCATCTGTGATTGTAATGGAGACTGAGGTCGAAGAAATGGTTTGGGCTTGATCGTTAGTCATGCTCGCCTGTGTCGAAAGTGCAGAAGTCAGAGAAGTGATGGACGAAGTATCGCTGCTGAACGCCGTCGAGGCGGTTGACACCGATGTTGACGAAGGAAGAAAGGAGTTCGTTCCTTCGGTACCTGACGAACTTTACATAGTATCGCCCCAGTATCAAGTCGTGACGGGAGTCTTCAATAGTGAAGCGCAAGAAGCTCAATAAACACTTACGATGGCATTGAAGTGCTGGATGGTTCGATGCTCGTAACGGAGGTAGTAGACGTTGAGGTTATCCTGGTTGAAGATGAGAAATCAGAGGACGCAGTGGCATGAGGAATAGAGGATGAGGTCGTCATCGCTGTCGTGGAAGGTGATGAAGAAACACTGGAAGACACTGATTGGTGTTAGACAAGGTAACTCGAATGTGTGAGGGAAAAACCAGTAGACAGAAGGGCAGACTCACTAGTGGGTTCCCAACTCAACCAGTTAGGGCTAGCTAGAAGATGCACGGCACACGGGGCCTCAGGAGGAAAGACCATCCATTGTCAAAGTTCCTTTTTATCTCCACCGGACCTTTTCATTTTCCACCGAGGAGACGAAGGGTATGCGGCCAGAAATATCGAAATGACGATGCGTAGGTATCTGATTTTCCCTCACCGCTGCTGCTTAGAGTGAGGCAGCTATCGTCGACGTTCACGGTAGCACGAGAATGTGGACAGGGAGCCGCGCGGGCGGCACCCGCTGACAGCACATAAAGGCCATCCAAGCCATCTGATGCACAAGATTAGTCGAGGCTCACAAGGAACTCGCACACTTACGGGGTTAACCAGCGCTGGCGGTATTAAGGATCAGATGAATACTCCACGTGCTACAAACTAACTCGGCACATGTGTTCCCTTCGATAAGTGGAATGATAATACCCTGTGACTAGACTACACGAGTCTATATCGGGCGACTACTAGTAGATAAGTGAACATTATGAATGCATATAAAACAGTGCGTGTCGGGAGGAAGCCAAAAAAGGTCGGTGAAAGCGGTATATGCAGTGGAATGGTATGGGAGAAACGGAAGAACAGAAATACTAGTTTATGCAACACACCTCAGCACGGCCAAGGCATCTGGCGACGAGTCCGCAGGCAAGGCAGCCATTTCGCCACTAACAACATTTGCCCGATGGCAGCCAATTCCGCAGTCGGATTTTATCCGATCGCCTTCTTCGGGTTCCGCTCAGACTGCCGAAACTGAGATGGCTTGAGCTCGTTACTCTCCGAAGTGCCCGGTCTCCATAACTGACACCACTGCCCGCCTTTTCTGGATCGAGAACACCTGATTCTATGGACAAGAGTATAGACCTTGCAGCGAGCAGGAAGGGTGCCTCCACATTGTCTCCGCTCAAAGAGGATGCTTCAAGGAAGTGAACACCTGTACAACCCAGTGAATTCAAAGCTGACTTCGGGAACTCAAATCGTTACCATTCTCAGCTGCCCATCTGCTAGCTTCTGACCATTCCACTTCCCGATCTTCATCTCGGTCTGATTTGTTTCCAACCAAGACCGCAACAAGATGTGGACTGGCCAACGTCCTCGCATCGGCGAGCCACTTGGATAAGTTGAGGAATGTTTCACGCCTACAATAAAACATTGATTTAGATGTGCAACGAATCAGCTAACAACTGACTTGGTGATGTCGTATACGAGGATCACACCGGCAGCACCGCGGTAGTAGCTACGCGTGACAGACCTAGTTCCATTGTCAACCAATCATAGAGAGCTACCAGCAGCGCAACCCCACGCACCGGAAACGCTCCTGTCCAGCTGTATCCCATAGCTAAACAATTCAGTTCGGGTACTCATGAGTTTCGAGAGTCAGGCTAGAACCAACCTGGAGTTTGATTCTCTTCTCGCCCAGCTTGACCGTTCGACTGGAAAACTCTACACCAATGGTGTGTTGCGAATGATCTTTGACTGAATGAAGATTCAGATCCAGTTGGCAGAGCATGATGCAATAGTGCGTACAGGCATTATGCGTAAAATGATGGAGAAGACAGGATTTACCCGTTCCAGCTTCACCTAGAACGAGCCGCGCAGGTGTTGAGTTAAGAGTGGTTAGGAGCTGTGCTATCAACCAACCGATGATAATGTATTTCATTAGAAAATCTGGACACTGGTAAGCGACGCCGGGTGGAGGGGAAATGTTGGCGGACCATAAGTCTCTAGAAGTTCCGTAGCATCGACGTCATATTCGTCTAAAGCCATGGCAGTTGGTCGTTGCTGGTAGGGAAAGAGGAGCTATACATTCCCACGATGTCACAGCCACGGTACTCGGGCGAATCAGTAAAGCGAAAAATAAAAAATAAATTAGATGGATATGAGTAAGCGAGGACTTGCATTGGCGAACGTGAGATATGGCTCGGCGGTTGGTACATAGAATCAAAGTCGAGGAGTACAAATACAACCATAACGGCGCCGAAAAACAAGGCGAGGCGCGCGAAGCGCAATTTAAACACTAACCAACTACTACTACCATCCCTTCCAAGGAACCCAAACATCGACCACTCTGTCTGCGCTGCTGTCCACGTCTGAATCCACGACGTAGTACCAAGGGTGCCCAGCTGCAATCAAACAAGCATGCTGTCCAATAATCTGGATTATATCCCCGATCTTCAGCGTCGCGTCAATTTGTCCCGCGGACGGGTCTGCTGGCATCTGCTCCAGTGTCCCGTGTTCTTGGGATATCCTACCAAGTCTCCATGACTTGCCGACAACTTCACCGAATCCAGGTGTCCTTCCAGTATCCTTGCTCATCGCAATCGCCCCTGTGTCGCACATGGCCTCGTCTAAGCCATCTTTACCCCTTCCCGGGTAATATGATATCACTGTCGCGATTACGCGCTGAGATATCCTCGGGCGGTCTATGAGAGTTGTATGAAGCTGCTGGAGGTCCAGCATAGGGTAGTTTCCTGGTGTTGAGTGTATGTTTTCAGTGGCTGACTACTCCCACCCTTAGAATTGACCTACCCGCGTGCAACTCGAGAACACCATGCAGCTGCGAGGTTATCCTGGCTCTCACAGAAGCGCTGTGCGCTGCAGGCGTTGAGCCCACGGACAGTACGAACGGCGTATTGTGAGAAACACTTGGAGATAGGTCCGCCAGAACTTCCTTGGCCATGACTGCAACATCATTGACGAGACGCACTTCTCCTGTCAAATACGATTCTGCCTCCTCAAGAGAGGTTGATCCGTAAGAATCTCCTGCATGACTATAAAATCCATATACGGAAATCACAGGAGACTCAAACACCGTCTTGATGAATGGTTTAAACGATTCGGGCTTGGGCGATATACCTGCGCGTCTTCAGAGGCTCAGTTGAATCGTCTCGCACAGTAAGGGAGAAGCATACTTTTGACCTCCGTCGATCTTGATGAACGCAGACCATTGCCTTGGTCTTGCCTGCTGTTTTTCGTATTCCTCCAGAAACTTGATTTGTTCCAGGTTATCCACGAAAATACGGACTGTTCCTCCATACTTGACCATCTCCTCGTTCAGTGCGGATAAGTCATCGAGCTTGTTCAAGCCCACTGGGAGCCCATAGAGTAGCTAGCCTTGACACGTCACAAAAGTAACGATGCAAGGGAGCCAAGACAACGCACGTCCTTGATAGTCCCGTCGGAAACCAATCCGCCTCTTACGACCTCCCATGCCTCCATCAGAGTCGAGACAATCACAGCGCTTGTTCTGCCAGCATCGGAAACAAGTTGCAATTTCGTCCCCTCGACAGTCTACTTCAAAATGAGAACGACCAATTGTATCCCGCGAGAGACGTGGATTACCTTGTGCGTCTTGAGGTGAGCCCTGAAACTCGCCCCCCAAGCTTTCGCATTCTCGTGCATCTTTGCACAGTTATCTCTGAAAGCCGCACGATCGACGACCAACGCTGGAGTACGCAGTTCGTTCAGAGACTTTCCAAAAAATTCCTTCACAAGAGCATCTTTGTTAGGCGTCATGAGTCGCCACGGGGTGTGTGTCTGCTTGATGTTTTCCATTGCTTCCGGGGGGGAGTGGGTTAACCTTGCTCGGGTCCCCGTACCCATTATTTATGACTTGCTGTTTACCCACACGGTCCGGATCGGAATCGTTTATTTCGATTTGTGGGTCACCTGCTGAACCGAACGGCCTTATCGTGGTTGATATCGCCGTTCTCAATTCCCTGCATACTTAAGATAACATGTACATGGCTCATGCATGGCAGCTGTTCCCCAATACACAATGGACGGCCAACCTATCGATCCAGATATTCTTCCACGTCTTGATCCAGAGTACGTAGAATTCCACCAGAAGCACGTCTCACACCTCCCTGCCCCCCACACCCTGCCATGGGACCCAAACATTCGTAACAAGGAGACCGTGCCAGGGGCCGCCCCAATACTGGAGGTCGGAAGCGTCAAAGATTACGATTTAAGTAAAACCAAGGTGCGCGTCTTTACCCCCAAGGGGCTTCCACCTTCCGGTGGATGGCCAGTGTATTGCTGGTATCACGGAGGTCAGTACTGGTCATAATCGAGGTCCAACGACACGTTGATCGCTCAAGTATAGGTGGCTGGACGCTGGGAAGCATAAGTGCAGAGAACGCTTTCTGTTCCCGAATTTGCACAGGTAATCGAATCGCTGTGCGTTTTTTCCGGTTGTGCACCTACCTTACGCACTTGTACAGGGGCCAAATGTGTGGTCGTCACCGTCGACTATCGTCTCGCCCCAGAGCACCCATACCCTGCTGCAGTTGAAGACTCCCTTGAAACGCTTCAGTGGGTTTATGAGAAGGGTCCGTCCCTCATCAGCATCAACCCCCGTCTCATCGCCCTTGGAGGTTCATCAGCGTAAGGAAGCATGTTGCCCGTGAGGTCGATACTGAGTGATTGCACAGAGGCGGCAACCTTTCAGCAATCATATCTATGAAAGCTGCAGAGCTCAACCCTCCTATCCCCCTTGTCTACGTGCAGATGATTGTCCCGGTCACAGATAACACTGCACAGCTTACGGGTGACCCTTATCCCTCGTGGAAAGAGTGTGCGAACACAGTCTGGCTCAACACAGGGCGCATGATGTGGTTCCGGAATTTCTATGTGCCAAATGAAGCCGACAAGAAAAAATGGGACTGTTCTCCTATTTTTGCTCCAAGGGAATTGCTGAAGAAGACGCCACCCACATGGATTGCTGTCATGGAGCTCGACATTCTCAGGGATGAGGGTCTGGCTTACGCGGAGAAACTGAAGGAAGCGGGGGTCCATGTCACGCACAAGGTGTACAAGGGGGCTCCCCATCAAATCCTAGCTATGGACGGTGGGTCATGTGCGGCTTTCCAGCTAAAATTATCCCTAATTCAATCCATCGTGACCATGTGCTCTGGGTCTCACAGGGTAAGCGGCAGTTGTCTCTAATGACGGTTCTTGCTGATCGTATCCCAGTGTCCTTGCCATCGGCCGAGAGTTGGTAGCCGATGCAACCAGGAATTTGGCACGAGTATTTGGAACGTTTGAGCTGTAGTGCTTATCTAGCAACGAAACCGCGAAGTTGTATATCATTTGAATCATTATCATTTGAAGCGGTACATGATTTGAACAAGTACTCAGATTGTAGTAAAACATGTGCTCAAGCAGCGGCGATAGCCTCTATCTCGACATCGAAATCATTCGGAAGTTTACCAGCTTGAATGCAGGTGCGAGCGGGCCTTGGTTCTGGGACGAACTGTACATGTCAGGTGTGAGATTCCACACAGCACAAACCTGTCAAGTAGTATACCTGAGTATAGGTTTCGTTGACCTTGTCAAAATCGTCCATGCTCTTCAGGTAGATATTGACTTTGACGACCTTGTCCCAAGAGGAATTGGCAGCATCGAGCACGTCGGTAAGATTGCTCAAGCATTGCCTCTGTTCGAATCGTAGAAGTGATCCTTTCTAAATCAGGGGATCTCCTGCGACATACAGTATGAGCTTGAATGTCCCCTGGGACGGCTTTCCCTTCTTTGTCTACGGGAACTTGACCGCTGAGGAAGATCAGTCCGGACACCTTGACAGCATGGGCTATCCATTCGGTTAGGCAATCCAACTACCCTATGAGGATGAAATGGCGCGCACAGTACAGGGGTCGTTGTGGCCGTTCCGAACTATTGATCTTCTGGATTGAAGCCATGGCGTAAATGGTACTTGAAGTATGGGTAACGGAATGCTAGAGCTAGACACTTGTGGACGCGCCCTACACAAGACTTTGGAAAGTACGTCGGTCTTATCTATTTGTATATCGATGTGATCATTCAGACACTCATGACAATTACCTCTATCTTTATTTTTCGTCCATGTGATTTGATGCCCGGAACCACGCAAAACCATTTGGCAATCGACCAGAAGTTCATTGCGGAAGAGGGATTCTGCGGTCGTCGTGTCATGAGATCAACGACCATGCATCCATGCATCATGAGGTCTGGGAGAAGGCGCGCAGATGAGTCCCAAACCGAAATACGACAGGCAGGGGTTTAAGTAACAATACCCTGTGGGCAGATATCTCACGTTATGTGTCAAAGCAATCCCCATCTACGGATCTATGGCTGCCCGATATTGCTCGCCGTAGCACGGGAGGAATTCTGGGGGAAGCTGAAGTGGTCGTGGGAGCAGAGTGCTGAGATCTTAGGTGCTCCTACTTCAAGAATTGATCTGCTATTTTCGAATCACGAGGCAATCAACTGGAACATTTTCATCGAGGGGATAAACTGATAGTACAGCAGGAACAAGTAAACCTGCCTGTGCACGGTCCCGTACAACGTATGTACAGGCAACATTTTTGAAGGTGAGAAAACTGCCTAGAACTCAGAAGAATTAATAAGACGCATGTTCTGACACGTGTGTATTCTGCAATGAACCATTCGTCAAGTTAGTGTTGCGTGCAAATTTACTGGTGAGCCATCATGATGGCGTCGGATATGAACGCGGCAGTGATTTGGCGCCCTCCAAACCATCGCCCATTCAATCCTTGGATGGCTTTCTTTGCAGAATCGATGGCGTTGAACTTCAAGTAGATCTCGCCCTGGTTTCGTGATCAGCTGGAGACACCAATGGTGAAAGAAAAACCTGCCTGGCTATCTTTTTCGACCTTAATGGCGTCAACTTTGCCGTACTTCTCCTCGCATTCACCTTTGACATCGTCAGCAAGGTCCTTATCCCAATCACGCTCTGTTTCTCTGCAAAGAGATTAGCTGGTTTGCCGAGGTTGGAATCAGGTGGCTACTAACTCTTCCGGATCAAACATGTTCTTCAGTAGAACAGAACGTGATTGCATGGACTGAGGAATGTTTGGTTTGGTACTACAATTTCAGGAGCTGGGTGAGTATATGCTAAAAATAACGGAGAGTCAATCATACACAGGCAGAGGCTTGGGTGTCGGCTCAAGTCTGGCAAGTTTCTGCATTAGTGCCTGACGTGATGCTGCGTTCAAATTACCACCTTGAATAATCATCAATACCCAGTCGACACACGTCAAATCGTGGATAGACTTACCGCCAGATTCCTCCAAGGAATCCTGTTGAGTATACTTCACTGTGCCCTTCTCATGTACAGTGTTTACTCGCAGCTAAGGAACTATGAGGGGAGCTAAAGTGAAGGACACAACCCAATACGTACCGTCCTGCCCGCAAGCTCAAAACCTTCCATCTGCTCTAATGCCATTTTAGCATCATCTGCTCTTTTGTACCTGTCAGAACAGCATGAGCACACGAGTGAAGTAGGTTTCAGATGAAAGTAAAAGGACTTACTGCACAAATGCATAACCCTTGCTTCTGCCAGTCATCGGATCCCTGTGCAGATCAACAAATTCCAGTTCACCAAAAGGTTCAAAGACCTGCTTGATATCGGATTCCGTGAGGTTGAAGTGTAAGGAACCGACATATAATCTGCAAAGTGACTCTTGTAAGTCTCCGGCATATATTTGACCAAGGAAAGTGACCCACTGCATTGCCCCATGTGAAGCATTGACACCGGGTGGTAGGTTCAGATTCCTAGAACATAATGTTAGCTGAATACTATACGCAAACGATGCACCTGACCCGTCTCCTGGGTGAAGCCTATTCCTCTCTGATTCAGTCAACTGGACTACCATAGGTAAACCCATCACAACTGTGCCACTCATGGCAAGAGCTTTCTCGACTAGATCTATAGAACGGAATTCCACGTAGCCAATGCTGAAAAAAAAATGAACAGAAGTCACGGCAGACGCGAACACAAATCCTTACCCTTTGGATCGACGGGAAAGCCTGTCAGTGACAATGCGAGCATCCATCACAGTTCCTTCGCCCAGTTTGTCTTCAAAGAAGCACCCAAGGTCACGCGCCGTGAGACGAGCGGCAAGTTGAGAAACAAAGACAGACCGGGCTTCAGAATCGTCTTCCTTGGGTTCATCGGGGTTGTAATCTTCAGTAGGGGGGGGATCATATTTCGGAGAGCTACGTCTAGCAGCAGGAAGGGTGAGGACACAAGAAACGAGAAAACCGAAAAGCCTACATGATGGGCGGGCTTCGTCTTATAGAGCGTTTGTCAAATTCATCGTCCTCAAGTGGTGCATTTTCAATGGGAAGGGGCCTTGCCTCACGACGTTCTCTGTCCTTTCGATTCCGTGGCAGATCATCAAACTCGTCGCGAGCATCCCTTGTCCTCCTGTCGTCGTACCTACGATCACGTGAGCGATCTCTACGGTCAGAAGTCCTGCTTCGAGGACTATCCTTGGGTTGGCCGGCAGCAGAGGGTGGAGGAAATGAGCCATCGATTTCGTCGTGTCTCTTGCGTTTGGATCGCTCCTCGTGGTCCTTTAGTTCTGGGGACTCGTCGCCTTCGTCTCTCTTTCGGCGTCTCTCTTTTTCGTCACGGTCTCTGTGGCGACTCTCTCCTCCCTCATGCCTGTCACCACCGCGGTGACGGCGTTCTCTGTCCTTCTCGCGGTCTCTGTCCCTGTGGGACCTCTCGCGGGACCTGCTTCGTCTGTCCCTGTTGTCTCGGTAATCTCTTTCCCGGCTCCGCTTGCGCTTGTCTTCGCCCCCTCTATCAATCTCCTTTCTTCTGTCTCGCCGGTCTCGTGAGTTCGAACGGTGAGAAGGTCTGGTGCGATGGGTGTCAGTAGAAAGATTGCGAGACCTGGCAAAAGGCAATTAAACAAGCGCCTCCGTATAACAAAATAGAGGAGAAACGTACGATTTCCTGCTTGGTGACATGTCAAAATCCATACCGTTGGTGGACATCACAAGTTGTTGGTGCAGGTGAACGCTCTGCTGGTTCGACACGATTCAAGAGGGATGATGTAAACACGCGAAAACTTCGTTCCCTAGCTAGCAACCTGCGCACAGCCACCACGCGCGCTTTGAAACGTTACATGTAGCAGAAGAACAGTACTTCTAAGCGCTATAGGAGACCAGCCAGCCTGGCTCTGACTCGCTTCTCTGCCTGGACGAGCTCCATCTCCTCGGAGAGTCTGTACAGCTCGTTCAAAGGATTAGCGCCACCTTCTTTCTCCAGGTCGTCCTCAATCAAACTGAACGCTTTGCAGAATTCCCCGTTGAGAATCTGTGGTGACCTCGTTGATTAATCCTTTTTAACGATCTGAACCACGGATGACATACCTTTCCTTTCAAAATGTCCTTGAAGTGCTGACGGATCGCACTTCCGTCGAGGGCGAGCGCACCACTAAGCTGCCCGTATTGGGACACAACGGAATGATGTTTTAGCTGTTCTCCGATGAATCAACAAAAATTATCGGACACTGAACAAAATCAACGGCGCTACATACTTGTGTCACAAAACCGTCATCAGCGGCCCGTTCAAATATCTCTGCAGGTTCTTTGGACATCCACCTGAAAGCTCTCAGCGATTAGCGACATTTAAAAAGACGGTGGACCCACATTTCATAGCAGAGGGCTTCATCTGAGCACCCGGCTTCTTTAAGAATGTTGAACGCCTCTCTGAATGACCACCTTCAGTTAAACCCTCGATTATACTGATTTCCGTTTCCCACCTAAACAAAACGATGATGTTGGGCCACAGTGCTTGTTCTGCGAAGAGATCCATCATAGTTTCTTCTCGCACGGAGGATGCAATGGCACCCTTCTTCGTCGCACCGATGGCTCGAGAAAGTGCGAGCGCGTCCGCCCAACCGTTTCCAGTCCCATCTTGCTCAACAGATACGAAGCAAGGGAATCCTCGACCCTTTTCGTATAGCGATCGAACTGAAGATCCAATCATACTATGAGTTCCATCAGTCACTGTAGGTTAACTGCACGGGGCCATGTAGTTACCGCGGAGCAACCATCACCACATTCTGGTTCGGTTGAAACTTGAGGAGACCATAGAAGACATTATATCCGCTAGCAACAACAATGGTTGCATTGGACTTCATCTTTGGATAGAACTGATCGTTGAATACACGAGGTTGCACCTGATCGGGGATGAGAATAAACAATACTTCGTTTGTTTTCCCAAATGTCAGCGAGTAAATGAGAGCTACTGAAAGGGACGGACCATCTGCAATCTCCGCTGCCTTTGCAAAATCGTGCTCGACTGTGAAACCCTTTTCCCTTGCAGTATCGGCATATGAATCGATGCGATTAGCGATTAGAATTTGCTCGTTGCGAATTCCAGAGTCACGCAGATTTTGCGCCTGTGCAGATCCTTGGTTGCCGAAACTAAAGGATGTTAGCCTCACGGACTCAACAAGTATTTTTTTTTGTTTACCCTAGAAAGACGATCTTCTTGTTGGTCAGAACACCCAGATCAGCATCCAAGTCATAATAACTGTTCAAAAAGTTATAGCTTGTCCGTTCATCTAACATATATCACTTACATCTTGGCTTGCGGCATAATAACGAAGAACCTGAGAGCAGCGTGTAACAATCAAGGGTCACAGGTCACCTAGAGGGTAGAACTTCCAGCATTTATATGGTGGGCCAGACATTATGACGGACCTTCAACCCGGATGTTCAGCACTACGTACCCAGGATCTATGGTCACGTTCACTTGAGCCGTATCTGAATGAAGCCAGGAATAGCAACGGTGAGATATTGTCGTAGTCATGGGATATTGTCTGACATTAGCACACCTGAACACGAGTTCTGATATTACCGGATAGAGTTCGAGTAATCTTTCCCCTAACGAATTTTTTACATTGTTCGAATCATCGACCGTACCATTCGAAAAGATAGTATGTGGCATCACGGGCTTCTGAGGGCGAGGGTTTAGGTTGAACGTCCGTTGTAGAATCGGTAACAAGTTGGCACAGCACGGCCTGCGGGTGCTTCTCTTAGGACTCTGTGACATGAATTATTCGTCCACTTACTACGGGAGTATGATCGACTTGTTCGGCACACTAATAGTAGCCTGGGCTCGATTTGATCGATCTTCCCTCAGCATTTTAGGCTGTCACGATGCGCCTTGGGGGGAGGACACTCGTTTGTGGGGTATAAATAGTCAGCTTGATGAACAAAGTCACTCGTATGCTTGCGATCTCATGTGCCGGGTGGTACTGGTTCTGATATTACATTGCGATAACGCCTCGGCCCGCTGGTTCAAGGTTGGCTGATTACAAAACTGTGAGTCGGCACCTTGGGATCAGGTGTGACTTGGAAGGGATATTTTAGCAGCATCTGTAAAAAAAATGCAATACAGGTGTCCCGACTAATATCCGAAATGTATGATGACGCGCTTCAAAGCGCCGTATCTGAGTATATCATCATTAGGGCGAGGGAGGAAAAGTAAAGTGATACAACACCCACGATAGTAATATTCGTCGATCAACGGCACCCAATTCCTGATAATCGTGCTAAATACTCCGATCATAGGTTTAGCAGCAATGCTTTCTGCGATCGATTCGATCTTCGGTCTGAAGATCGTTTAAGTGGAACACTGTATAGGGCAAAGGAGCAAACTCACCGTGTGTACGAATCCCACACGGATCCACGAAGGAGATACCAAACCAAATCCCGGTCCCTTCGAGCATACTCGTCCCGTTCTACAGTTGAAGACGGGGATGGAACCCGGCGAAGGTTGCGAGATAAAAGCTCGAGCGCGAAGGTGATCATGAGGGTACGATCTTTATGGCTGGTTGTAGTCAACATGCCCACTGTAAGATGCTCACTGTAAGATTCCTTGAGGGATGACGGGGTGACCTACCATAAATAAGGGGACGGAGAATGTAAATAATCTCAGCTGTCCAGTCCTGGATGGACACGAGAGGTTTCATGAGCTGTAAGGAAGGTCTGACAGAAGCGGTCGTCAGCGCTTTTGGTAGAAGATAGTCTTCTACTGACGTATCGGTGCGGCCGGGAGGAGGGGGAGTAAGCATGAGAGCGGAGGGTTGCAAAGGAATACGATTATTCTTGAGATGATCTGGAGTTGAAGGCGGGGACGAGGAAGGAGTGGTAGGAACTAGTGTAGGGGATGAGTGAGTGGAAGTCGGGGGTAGGAAGGCGGGGTCAATGTCGCGTTCAGGAATGGAAGGAGACAACAAGGGTCTGCGGGTAATCCTTAGGAGGATGAACCGAAGTATCACCCTAGAAAAGCAAATATCAGGAGGTGTAGAGGATGTATCATGGAGGAGTGCTCACTTGATAGCTTCCATCAGAACGATACCCCGCCATCTGGCTCGGGTGGGTAGTTTGCGTTTCATGACCATCTCAACAAGAAGTTGAGTGAACTTGATAAGCTCCAGCGCTCGGGCGACCCATTTGTAGATGGCATCCTTGTCAGACCATGCGCGAGTGTATTTAGTATGGAGAGAAGTTGGAAGAATAGGTTTCCATTGCGGGTCACTCTTGACGATTCTCGCGAGGAGGGTGTCATGATACAAGCTTATGGTATTCAGCAAGGCGGATACTGCGAAAGGGTGTACATATGGTTACACACGACAGACATTAGCAGTAATATGTGACTGACAGGCTTCTGCCGCAAGGTCGGCATCCTTGAACCTCCCTGGTAAAACCCATGTTAAATACTTGAGAGAGGATTCTAGACTTGATATTGCTGAGACATTCTTGACAAAAAAGTTGTCGTATTTCGCCAACGCTGATGACATGGAGAGCGAACAAAAAGGTGGTACAAATTTACCACGCACACGTGCAATTTCGATGTACAAAGCCAGTACCCAAACACTACTACGACTAATAAGCTTCGCTTGCGCGTGGTGGCCTACAGCCGCCAGCAGGCTCATGCACTTATTTTCCTCCTCTATCTAGACTACCAGATGACCCGGGATTCACCGTCCAGCTCTGCTACCCACCTATCCTTGGACTACCTCCAACCTAGCCCAGTCAGAGGCCAGCTTGAGCCTCATGATGAACTCACCAAAAAGTCTGGCTGCCGTTTCCTACAGTGCACAGATACACCGAACGAGCTAAAGGTTGCAAATTGTTCGACTAATTTCTTTTCTGCTCATTTTTTTGTCCAACAGGTGTTACTACCTCCTCGAACTGCCCAACTATATGCCCTCCTGTTGAAGGCAGAGCTTGTTGAGCTGGGAAAACAACACGATGCTTCTTGGGAGCGTATCCTCGACATCCGTCGTCTGAAGGACCGTATGACCAGGAAGTGTCAGCGCCTTGCCAAAACCTACGTCACAAGTAATCCCGTTGCTCACGTACCTTTCCTCACCATTCATGCCCCACCCGACTTCCGCGTTAAAGAAATTGAAAAGTGGATTCGACACCAGGAGGGCGTAGACGCGTTGAAGAAATTGATCACTCCCGAAACGCTCAGACAGCGTGGTTCGTTTTGCTGTGATCGTTGTGCGAATCTGGTACCTCACCATCACACCGTGTCAAACCGTCGTTCCGCTGTGCATTCTGCCCATTCCCGCCGTTTGTCTATCTCCGAAAAATCACCGTCAAAAGTCTCTACGCTTTCAAGGCGTTCTAGCATGTCCACGAGCGGCATAAAGGGCACCCATCCCAGGTCTCCCTCACCTATCAGATCAGTGATCATCAACGACAACACTGTTCAATACAATAGAGACCAGGAACTCCGTTCCGAGGAACACACGACTCTACATACCTCGAATCGTTTCCAGGAAAACACCACCTCTCATATTGCCACCGTCGCGCAGGAACATACCCAAGTTCGCGCCTCCAGGCTTAGCAGGAGCGCGTCAATTGATAGCAACAGGTCCACCGCAGAGGCCAAGCTTATGGAAACTCAGCGTTCCATACACACCATCTCGGAGGATTCGCGCGAGCTCGGCACGGATCGCAGCATTCGTTCTTTTGTCGAGGATCAGGTCGAAGTTCAATCCGAGGTGGAATCCCTTGGTCGTCTTTCCATTATATCCCCAGACCCAATACCCGTCCCGTATCATGGATCTACCTCAGTTGCTTTCATGGAGATATGTGACAGTCCGATAGACTCGATGCCTCCTGAAGCCAATAAATATCGGCAAAGAAACTCATCTGCGGAGGATAGCACTCCCTCACCTCCCTCAGAAGAAGATCCTAGCACAGGAGGCTTGTCTTTGCTTGATACACCTCGTAGGCGAAGCAGTCTCAAGCGCAGTAACTCTGAGCTTCGGATGAGCATGGCTTACTCAACTAAAACCGTGTCATGGGCAATGGACCGAGATTGGGCACATCAAATGACCAAGTATCATGCCGCGGCTGCCCAAATGGAGCATGCAGGTTGGTCGTCCTTTTCCGCATCCTCTTTCCAGCTTCACGATGCAATGTACAGATGAAGAATGGGATGTCGTCTGTCAAAGATATGAAGAAGAACTTGCTGGTTTGAAGGTGCTCCGTCGTAACGTCACACAGACCCTATCGAAGCTCCGCAGAGAAGCAGAGAAGCTTCAGCGTGAGGACGAGGTCATCCGCGATCAGGAAGAAAAGCTTCGACAGGGATATGGACAACTACAAGAGAAGCATGGACAATACTGCGCGAAAGGTGAGACCTATGATCCCCCGATGCCGGCGCTTGGGCTGACGTGACCATCGTTGACTTCGGTAGTTAAAGCCGTTCTGCAGGAAACCGAGCAAGTTCTCACTATGTGTGGTACGAAACGGGATGGAGAACTTCAATGAAACTAAGGTCTCAGTTGACCCTGCAACACATAACGAATCATCTATGGGCTTTTTTCGCCAACATATTTCTGGTATACCCTTGTACTACGTATTTCCCTAGATCTTTTCTCATAGGCAACCTCTGGGCAAAATGGGTTCCTTCGACCACCCTATCGAGCGAAGAGGACTGGTTTCTCACACTTCTTGGTATCATTGGATACGGATATCGGCAGGCCAACATATGTATATATACATATAAATCCAAGGAGGCTAGTACGTACAATCGAGATGATATATATACATATGATCGAGAGCTCGATCAACAGTCGAAGGGGATACAGTGCGAATAGGGGGAATCAACAATCAAGACTCGACACGTCTTGGTTATCTTAAATGTAACCCTCAGTCGTCACTTCATGGGTTTTGGCAATCTCCTGCAGGGCGGCCCCAGCGTGACTTTCATGGGCAAGGTTCATCAACCAAGAGATAGCAGACCACTGTTTACCAGAAACAGTGTTAGTATTGTGGCCCACCGTAACTCGATTCTGGACCTCCTTGATTATCTCTGTTCCCAACTGGGTGCCAACGGTGACAACCTCCCTCGTTGCGCTCCACAAAACGGTGGTTTCTACAGTAGTAGTGGTTTCCACCTGCGCAGAACCTTTGGAGTCCGTTAACATGTTCTTTCCAGGGATATAGGGCCAGTTCTTCTTCATTTCTTCCTCAAGGGGAAGCAGACTGTACACCAGCGAGGGATTTTTCTGAATGCTTTCGCGCAATGTCGGAACCATGTGATCTTGTTCAAGTACAGACGGGTGAATTGTTTCGTGCGTTACGTTGTCGGATTCGGTGGGGAGCTGGCGTGAGTTTTCCAAGGCCAGAACAAATATTCCAGTACAAGAGCTATTTCTGGTCAATGAACGGAAAAAGACTGAGACTCGAGAGTTTGATACTCACTTGTGAGGACACTGCTTCCCCCACGGCGCGACGGGATCAGGAAGCGATTTGATATATTTCAGATCCACAGCAAGTATGTCTCCGATGTTCGCCACCATCCAGCAGAGCGTCAAGTCCGAAAGATCATGATCATGCCAACCTCCCCCGATCTACAAAATATTAGTTGGAATAAATAATTAGGGAAGATTGTACTCACATCGGAATGTTCGCCTGGTTGAGAGGTCATGTTGGTCAGTCGGCCACATGAGAGGGACTTCACTTACCGACGAACCAACACTGGATGATGTATTAGAATCATGATTTTCTTTTCTAGACAGCCCTCACCTGTTTCAAAACCTGTCCTTTGCGACGACCACCTGGCGTCTGCTCGAATTTATTACAGTTCTGTGAAAACATGCAATTAAAAAGTTGCCGAGGTCGCACGGGTACGCACAAAGTCGAGCCTAGTTTCATTGATAGCCAGAGCCTGATAGGCCCGTTCGATGTGTTCACCAAGTTCTGCGTTTGGAAAACCAAATATCGATTTGGTAGATGGTGACTTGCGAGTGATCTCCTCCGGTAAACCGACGGAACCGACAGTGTCGAAGACACCGACACACCTGATGGGATTAAGAGGGATATCGCGGACAACCAATTCACAACCTACTTGATCGAGAAGGTATGGTCGTCAGAAAGAGCTCTCCGTTTTCCAGAAGATGTGGGCGAGGTCCAAGGGGCAAGCTGGGCCTGCAACCTGGCTATCTCTGGTACATTGATCCATCACCAAAAAAAATATGCGGCTGGATATTCAGAACAAACCTGCAGGGTCATCTGACTTCCCCAGTTTTTGGTACGCAATAAAAATGTCCGCAAAGTGGTCCATATCGATCTTGTTCAAAACTCCGATAGCGCCCTGGATAATCAGGATAAGCACAGCTGCGGAAGATACACAGGGCATAGACTTGCGATAAACATAGCAACCATGCGCGCTGTGTATGCTCCCTGTACGGGTTCAAGTTAGAGAGAGAAAAACTCAACTCGCGCAAGTACACGCACTCGGGAGAATCCAAACAAGAAAATCTACAAATTTACAGTGAGTAAGACTCAAGAGCAGTATCCATGTCGAGATTGGCTACCCGTACCTCATCGCCCGGGTGGAAATTCCTGTCAATGTCAAATAAATTCGGCCCTGCTACTGAACGTTCTGCAAGCAAAGGTCACTTACTGAGCAATGAAAGCATATGCTTCTTGCACTTTCTCCACTACCCAAGCAAACAAAGTGAGACTACATGTTGGGCGTAGATCCTGAACACATACCTAATGATGCACCGGTGGCGCCTGTAGGGTACTCAGCTATATCTTACCAACAGGATGTGCAGGGACCTACCCTGAATATATTCCGAGTAGAAATTTGGCGAACTCCCAATGCCAGATTGGTAAAACACAATCTGCGATATCGCATTCTCGCTGTTGGAAAGCAGAATTAGCAAAGGAAATCATATTGTTGACTTAGGTACATGAACGCACGCTCGTTCATCGTGGTGCTTGAGAGCGCGGGATAGCCTCTGAGGGTGGAATGCAAAGCTCAACCACGACGACACCAACTTGAAGTGCAACGTCGTACTCACCAGAACATTGGTATATCTCCAACGTTCTTTTACGACGACTCCGTCTTGCCATGTTCTGCAATGTTGTACTCAGATCGCCAGTTTTAGTTGACTACCACTGGTTATCATTAATTACCCATCACAGCAGACAATAAGCCTCTTCTTGGTCTTCGGTGGCGGAATTTTCGCAGAAACAACGCTTGGTGATTGGGAATTGTCAACGACAGACGCGGGAGACATGATAGAGACGGCGGGTGATAGAGGAGAAGTTTGAACGAAGGGTGTATTTATGCGACTCTCCCATCAACTATAATTATAATTATCCGGCTCAAGGAATTCAGTGAATAATAACTTGGTATACCGGTATTGAATGGCGCGGAATTGCAGTACTTGATCAATGTCAGTTGCGGCGGCCGGTGACCCAGGATTAATCCGAAGGCCACGAGAATCAATATTGGTCATCAGCGGCATATTCTTCCCTCCGAGTAAAGCAGTCAGCCGTATCGGACGTCACCCACGCCGACTGCTCAAATGACGCGAATATCATGTCCGGGGGAAAGTGTTCCAATAAATCGATTACATAATTTATCTGGTGAAGGCGGAGAGTCGGAGACCACAATACTTGCGGAACCAAATCGTTGTGCAGTGCACTACAGCAGCAGAGGTTTCGAAGTTGGATTGCGGACGTGGTGCACCGGAAGTAGCGAGTCAGTAACTACCTGCCTTGCCGGAACTGGGCCCCAGCATATTCGTCCAATGCACGACAGAAGACAGTCTCAGATATCAACCCGGGAGCCAGCGATTCCGAACCAGAAGAATTGAATCCTGGGTATTTATCTGGATGGGTACGGCTGAACTTTGTTAGGCAGGGCCTCAGGGAAAGAATGAGTAGACAACACGCACTGGAACTCGGTGAGGCTGATTTGCCATGGTGGAAAGCCGTAGAGCTCTATAGGGGGATGTGGTACCTTCATCCCACCTACGTGGTGAATTATCATGAAGTCAGGTGGCGGTAAACCAGCTTTCAAATTTTCAGAACATCAATATAAAGAACGATGGCTGTCGAGTCTAACCTTCTAGCACCACGGCCAGCTCTGGTACAGTCAAATCATACTGAAATCGACTACACATTGTATCGTTTGACATTGAAGCGATACAGTCTTGCAGTAAAGCGCGGGTAGCTGAGACAATGGCAGGTTTACCAGAAGGACGCGACACTATGCGCAGCATCAAGTTGCTTGATGCGGAGGATGCATCTGTGCCCAACTTTTATCAGAACCCAATCAGACGCACGATATGTAACGCATCCTACTTTTTGTCCGCCTACGAACAGCGACATTTCTACGCTTTCGAACATGAGACGAATGCACCATGGTGATAACGTTTAATTCTGCTGGGAACATCGCGTGTTCAGGTGTGTGGGACCTCGAACCAGAAGACTCCGAAAGTGGTGGAGTCAGAGGATACTCAACCTCTGACTCGCAGCTATCCTCTAGGTCCTCCTTCACGACGAAGACGCGTCGATGCGCATCCGTAGAACATCCATAAAGGATACCTGGGATACTGCGGCGTTCAGAATGTTCCATTTGAATAGCAAATACGCATACCGTGGTCATCGTAGACAGTAAGTATTTCGATGCTCAACACTCGACACCACGTGGCCACTCTTTGAATGCATTCGAGGAACGCAGTCTCCGTTTCTTCCGCAAGCTTGTCGTTGCCCGCAACGAGATTTAGACAGAGGTGCTTTGGGATTTTGCTACGTTGGGCTGTTAGTGGCTCGGGCTGCCAGCGTTGACGTATCTTCATCCACGCAGCGATGGTCATGGATACAGCGTACAAAAAATGGAGGAAGCGAAGAGCCCAGTGAGTCGCCATGAAGTGTTCACAAGTTGCAATACTCGGGAAGGGGTTGGTCATGCGGATTCAGAAGGCGAGGCGGGAAGACCCGAAAGTAGATGACAACGACCTCATACTACTTATATTACTATCTCATCAATAATCAAATACTGGATGGGTTTCCATAATGCTTTGCCGTCCGAGTCATTGCCCTGTGACTCATCATGCCAATTGTGTGAGTGGCCCTGAGACTCTTTCGCAGCGAGCAAGATGCTAGACGACGCGACAAATGCCACGAGAGGACGACGACACACGACGCACCGACGATGTGCCGCAACGGGACGACCACGACCACGCGCTGCCACGCACTGACGAAGGGTGGGTACGTGACGGGTACCGTGGGTTTCAAGGGCAAGTCCAACCTGTGCCCGTGCCAAACCCTAGAGAGGACGACGACTCAATGACACCGCGGCAGAGGGGACAACGAAGATGACACGACGAGGAGGACCCGGGCCAGTGGCTTGAAGAGAAGCGGGCGGTGTCGTGCGAGTCGCCTTTCAATTTTCCGACATAAACACATAGTCATTCAAAATATTGGGCTAGAACAATTCTGAACAAAGTACAGTATTAGTATAAACTAATCTTACAGCTTCCAAAGTCTAAAAGTTGAATATTTTACAATACTCTTGAACGATGCCCATGTGCGGGCGATGACTCCGCCGATGAGCCCAGGTTCATCAACCTGGCGCTCGACCCGCGTCTCAGCCCTCTCGGCGCGCATCTCAGCCCTCTCGGCGCGCATCTCAGCCCTCTCGGTGCGCATCTCAGCCCTCTCGGTGCGCATCTCAGTCCTCTCGGTGCGCATCTCAGCCCTCTCGGCGCGCATCTCAGCCCTCTCGGCGCGCATCTCGACCCTCAGGCTCTCGATCCGCGCCTCGATGGCATCGATTCTACTATTTTGCGACGTTTGCGTTTGATTGTTGCCTAACGTGCCCTGCTGAGGTTCGTATGTAGTTAGCCCGGGTAACGAGAAGATAAATTAAGACTTACCCATTCGAGAACTCCAGTGCTGCTACTTTGGGCTTGCACGACGCCGTTGATTAGCCCTGTCGCTGCTAAGTATGGAGTGTCAGTAACTTGAACCCGTGTGCTTGATCTAACTTGAAGAGGGATATCACCATTTTGAGATCCGCCGCTCTCACCGGCGTCCGAGTTGGATCCCCTAGTCGCATTGCCAGAACCGCTCGACATGATGATGGTAAAGAGGAAAGTTTGGCGGCGCGAGCCCGTGGGGTTATTATATGGTTTCATTGTGTTCCAAGTTCCAATTCTGACGGTCAGAGTTGGAATGCACGATGGTATTTCTTGTAGTTAGGAGTCCTTGATTATGTAATGTCACTTATGTCACTGCCAAGCGGAGACGGACTCTATATCCCCGACTCCTGTAGAGGAAGGTATTCAGATGACTCACACCCCGGACGTACCCACACATGACGGGGTGCGGGGCCTGCGCGAATTGGTTCTAGCGTGGCTAGGGGCGAATTCAAGTCGGGCTGGGTTCGGCGGTGTTGTGTTGTATTGGTATGCGGAGATAAATCAGATTATCAGGCTCATTCCTTCTTGAACACAACATGATGGATGATTCGTTAAATCAGAGAAAGGCAAATGACACAATCAAAAGGTCTGGCTGTATTTATGTCGAGGGTCTGACTATAGTCTTAAAACCTCTTCGGACCAAAAACAGAGCCACGTCGTAGGCTTCCTCACACTAATACATACTATTCCCAGCTGACGCCGCTAGAATAAATCACATACTTCAAAAATCAACTGCATACCCGGGCTCATCAATAAGAAAATTGCTCCCGTCGGACGTCCCGCGAATCTATTCCCATCTCTGTCAACGCGGACAGCACGGTCCGCTCAAAGCCCTCCGGTCCACACAAGTACACCTGTCGTTCTCGCATGTCTGCAATGTCCAGCTCACGCAACGCACCCTCACTCAGTCGCGCTGTGTGCTCGGTCACCTCGACGTCTAGCACCGTCGTCCGATCCTGCGCTACATCCACCCACGAAGACGACGAAGATGCAGGCGAGCGAGAATTGAAGACGTGGATCGAAAGTGTACTTCGATGATCTTGTCCTTTTTGACAGTCATGTTCGTCCGTGCATTCCAAGGTGCGCAGAAGAAGCGGCAGCAGCACGTCAGGCTCGTGTGTGGACAGAACGAGGGCGATGTCGTCCGCATCGTCCGTTCCTTTTCCCTTCTTCAAGATCTTTTTCCGCATTCCGGCCAACATGGCAAGGAACGGCGTCACCCCGATCCCACCCGCAATCCACAGCCACTTCCACCTCCCAGTCCCGGTCCCATCATCGCGCGTGGGACCCGTGGTTGGCTGTGCGGTCGGACCTTCGACGGAAAACGCGTTTGTGGGTAACGTGAAGTCTCCGGTAATGCCTACGAGAGGCACGCTGAGCTGCAACGACCGCGTGTCCTCTAGAAGCTCCGGGCGAAGCTCGGAAAGCTTGTGTGCGACTGCGAAGAGAGCGCTGGTCACCGCCCCTCCTGGTTTGTGTCGCATAGTGAGTTCAAAGGAGACAGGGCCGGCGTCCGTGCTTTCAGCAGAGGATGACGAACCACCAGAAGCCCATAGACTCGACCCGGATACAGTCCACGTGCGTATCCGGTCGTCGTTGACACTCGTCGGATTCGCAGACGCCATGTGCTGATACTGCAGCGCGCCAACGAACGATTTGAAGTCCAGAACGGCCGCCTGTCCCGGCACAATGTCGACATGTGTGGGCGACTCGAATATGAACGTCGCAACGTCGTGCGCATGCATCTCTATGCGCGCCAGTGTTACCTTGGGTTTTTCTTGGAGATCGTCGACAAAGTAGGTCGATGTCGTCTCTTCTGCGAGGAGGCGGATGGGTGGGGAGTATGGGCTCCGTTGGACTTGCGTGCCTAGTCTCTGGCGGACGGGCAGGGCGTCTTCAACAAAGATATAGCCAGTTATGTGGATTGTTGTCAGTGCATTGACGCGAGGCATGAGTCGCTGCGCGTCAGATCCAAGAAGATTATGTGCCTCGCCTGTGAGGTAGAGGACAGAGCCAGTCACAAACGAAACAAATGTCACCCCAGCAAGCGGGGTGGCTTCGATATTTCCGAGGGACGTCAACAACCGATTACCTTCGACGACGACGAGTGAGCATTTGTCTAAGAATACCGGATGGCCGACATACCGGAGTAATCTGGGATCACGAGCGTCCGACCGTCGCTAGGACGGACACGAGCAAAGCCAGGTTTACCAGCACGCTGGTTCATACCAACATGAGAGGGAAAACGTTCCCCGTCTTCCCCTGCTTCGTAGTAGGTCCCCAGGAAAAGCGTGTCGGACTCGTGGATGAAAGATATGACGTCATCCGGTAATCGCTCATCAGGAGACAATTCAAGACGCCGATAGCCGACACGCGGCTGTGTGTCTGGGAATGACACAAGGTCTCGCACGTTGATGTACTTTGGGCAATTTCTATCATGTATGCGCCGTCCCAACGATGAACATTGAGCAAGTTGCGAATGGCTCAAAAACATCAGTGCAACGTACCCGATAGCCTCGTTCACGGCAGATTGTACGTGGACGATGGGTCCCTCGTTCTCCATGCTCTCGATGTACCCAGCAAACTTGTTCCGTCGCCGAGTCGAAAACTCGACGCCGATGCCTGCGATTAGCACAGGCTCACTCTGACTCGTCGTCGACCGTGACTTTGGTGACTCTGATGCGACATTCTGAGCGAACGGATCCCCCTCCCACAAGTGTGCGTTGAGTGTGAGCTCTCCCAGATGTTTGCTCGTTGCGAATCCAGGTCTGCCATCTGGCCCAGCGAGGACGGACGACCACGGACGATGTTTGTCGTCGAGCGTCGTGACCGGGATGAACGGTAGGCGGGAGGTGTAGAACGTTTGGTGCTCTTCGGCCATCTCGGGCTCGATCCACGTCCACGCCTGCGTCATGGCGTCAGCGTAGCCCATCTTGCGCTGAATAGCACGTTCGCCTTTGTGCCATCCGTTGATAGGGCCCATCGGGTTGAAGGTAAGCGATAGGGCGGCACTCCTGTGAAGACATCGATTATAAATGCAGAAGATACCTTGAGTCAGCAGACCGTTATCCTGCCGACTCCGCTCTATCTAAGCCGCATGATCGGGCCGACCGATATACTAAAAACCCAGCGTGGAGCCACATCGAGTTGAACGAAAGAGACTGGTGTCCATGATTTTCGGATTTGCTCTCAACCGCCTGCAAAGTAAGAGATGTGAAACATATTTCGATTACAAATTTAGACAGCATTACCATCATAGAATTTCTATACATGTCCAGAAAACGTTAGACAGCGCGAATGAATGGTGACCTGAAAGAGAGTCATGTACGTGGTAGTCGGGGATGGTCGCTAACCTGAAAGCCTGATTAAAAAGATTGATTCGGACTTGGATTCAAACTACTAATATGTGACAGTAATATGGGTCAATTCCATCCACAGCGTCCAAGTTCTATGGCTTAGAGAATGGTGGGTTCCCCCTCGATAGTATTCTTTATCTTGAGCAGGATCGTCGTCTTCCAACTATCCAGCTTGCTGACCTTATCAAATTCAACAACACACCCTGTGAACGCCTGTTGATCATCGGCCTGGATAGCGTCGATGATTGCATTGACGAATTTGCACTCCCGTGTAGATGCAAATGTAGGGTCCTGTGACATGTACTTTTGTATGTTTCGTTTGGCAGTGACAGAGTCCTAAAGGGCGTTGGTTAAACAACTCAGCAGTGTGTGTCACGCTCACCTTCATAGCCAACGCGCAGAGACACGCCTTTAGCCAGTATTCCTTGACGCTGTACTTCGTGATAGCAGATGTGAGCGACTGGTCCGCGACCTGCTCATAGCGCTGAATGGCTTGAGGATAATCCTCTAGCTCAGCGTGAAGGTCCGCAGCATCTTTGTAGCATGCATTCGCAGTACTGAAATCTATCAGCACATGTTCACTTCAAATACGAGATTACGAACGCAGTGGCATCCTCCTGGGAGTACCAGTCCCCTGCTCGCTCAAGGCTCTCGCAAGCTCTCTGAATGTTGTGGAGCTCGTGCTGATATATTTGTCCTATTTCCTTCTCTCTATCCGCAGCTTGTCGAAATCGACCAGCGCTTGTCAAATGGGTGATTGTCTGGGACAGAGCTTGGATTGCCACTGCCGGATGCAAATTCAGTGTGAAAAATCATGTGAGGGGTAAGGGGTAGATGTACAGTCAGGGTATCCCCGCTTGAAGGCCTTGGCGGCGTTCCACCAAGCGTTTGCAGCATCGTTCGTTTCCTTGCACTTTTCTCTGCACTCGGCTTCCCTCGCGAATGCATCACCGGCATCTCTGAACAGTTTGTCAAGTTTGAAGGCATTGGCGGCCTGCTGATAGAGATCACCAGCTTCCTCGTATTTCGTGGATGACGAAGAAAACCATCCTGTAGACGAGTTGGCCTTTTTGTCCGCCTTTTCTAGTAGAATCTGGGCAGTTGACTTGGCTGGCATCGTAGTTGGGCGTACCCTGGATTACATGATAACCGCAGTGTGTGGTTCGCAAATCACGTGAACCATAGATATACAGGTGGCGCTGCATTCAATCGTTCGTCCTTACCTTACAAATGCCTGCACTTTCTGATTTCGAACGCGAGCTGAGAAGGGGATTGGAGGAATATCCGATTAGAGAAGGTGAAAAGTTTTCATATGGGACAGCGGGTTTCAGGACCTTGTATGTGCAAGGTAGCTATCTCCTCACTTAGATCTCATTGAAACGGAATCTAGGGGGAACAAGCTCGAATCCGTTCTCTTCAAGGTTGGGATTCTAGCTGCTTTGAGGAGCATGTCGTGCGATGGTAAGATCATTGGCGTGATGATCACTGCTTCGCACAACCCAGCGGAAGTACGTCTAGTCCTTCTTTCGACCGTGTTGATATCTCTCAATCTCAGCCCTCGCGCAGGACAATGGTGTCAAGCTTGTTGACCCTCGCGGTGAAATGCTAGATACCTCTTGGGAATCGCATGCTACCGACTTCGCAAACGCGTCATCACCCGATGCGTTTCTCGAGATTCTCGGGAACTTTGTTCAATCCAAGCAAATACCACTGGACATACCAGCCAGAGTCGTATATGCGCGCGACACGCGCGCGTCTGGGCCAAAGCTCGTTTCAGCACTCCGTAAGGGTCTCGCTGCTATGGGTGCCGTCGCCACGGATGCCGGTATCACTACGACGCCTATCCTGCACTACTTGGTAGACACCATCAATACCACGACGCAAGAGTGGGACGTGAACAAATTAATCGAAAGTTACTATGTCAAGCTCAGCAGTGCCTTTAAAAGACTTCTCGTTCGTCTCTGCCCTTGATCATGTGCACCCGATATGGCTAACTTATCCTACAGGCAGACAGAAATACCTCGGCCCATCTGTTGGTAGATTGTGCAAATGGCGTTGGTGCTCCTGCTGCGAAAACGCTCAATGACTTCCTTGGCAAGTCTCTGACTCTCGAGTTGAAAAACACGTCCATCGAGAATGCGGACAAACTTAACGAGGAATGCGGTGCCGACTACGTGAAGGTCAACCAAAAGTTACCACCATCGCTTGCGTCGCAGTTGAAACCCGGGGAGCGCGGATGCAGTGTGGATGGTGATGCTGATCGCCTGATCTATTACTACTTGGATGATGGTGGAAAGTTTCACATGCTCGATGGGGACAAGATTACCACGTTGGTGGCCAGCTTTATTGTCAAACTTGTCAAGGACGCTGGTCTCGAAGATACCAAAGAGAAGATCAAAGTCGGTGTCGTCCAGACGGCGTACGCGAACGGAAGTTCCACTAAATACTTGTCAGAGGTACGAGACTACGTTGCAGTGAAGCCGCCTGAAATCCAACTCCACGCAGAGGCTTCCTGTGACATGTGTGCCAACTGGGGTCAAGCATTTGCATCACGCCGCGGCTGAAAGATACGACATTGGAGTGTACTTTGAAGCCAACGGCCATGGAACTGTCGTGTTCTCGTCGTCTGCTCAACGTAGGATTGCCTCGCACAAAACAACTACGGCTACGCAAGCGACCGCACTCGATTGTCTGAAAGACGTGATTGATGTCATCAACCAGACTGTTGGCGATGCACTTTCTGACATGCTCCTCGTCGAGGCTGCGCTCTACCGCATGTCGTACACTGTGGAAGCATGGGACAAGTTGTACTCGGATCTTCCAAATCGACTGGTTAAAGTCAAAGTGGGAGACAGGAATGCCTTTGTCACGGAGGATGCGGAGCGCCGCTTGGTGCGACCCCTCGGTCTTCAAGCAACAATCGACCAGCTTGTGCAAAAGTTGGGTGGTCGTTCGTTCGTTCGACCGAGTGGTACGGAGGATGTGGTCAGGGTGTATGCGGAAGCAGGCGGGACGGACCAGGCAGTCGGTAAGAGATCCGTTCCGGACCAAGTGTCAAAGACGTATTTGATTGCACAGATCTTGCCCTCCGCGTGGCCGGACTCGTATATGATGAGGCGGGTGGGGATCCTGCGCAGAGGCCTGCTGAATTCAGGTGATGAAAGGCAGAATATGTGTAAAGCTTGTACTTTTAGATACACAGACACATGGAATCCGATTACCGATCCGGATGTGCAGCAGCAAGACGTAATTTGGCATGATGGTTGTGCAACATTTACAACACACGACACAAAAATGCCATCATTCTCATTTTTTGTTCCTTGACCAGCACTTTCTGCCTTGAGATACTTATCTTTCATCCATGTGTCGATTCGTGATTTACAAGGGCACCTCGCCTGTTCAATTGTCGCACGTGAGCATCCATGTTGCAACTCCCATCCGACCAGCTCCGAACATTCGTAGCTGTTGACACGCCCTTGCCACTCTATCATAAACCAAGCATTCGATTCGAGACTACGCTTGGACCATCGGAGACCCATAAACGGAGACGGTTTCGGCGTTGGTGCGTTTCGACACGGTCATCACTGCACAGTGATACCCCGCTCAGTGCTCCTGTCGCAGGCTGGTACGACACCGTCCATGACGAAGAACTTGGAAGCCAACCTTGCATATTCACTTCTGTGACACCAGTAACTTAGTTCATTAAGCCTGCGAATCTCGACTGACACCAAAACAGGCTTGGAACAATGCCAATCTGACACGATTGGCAGAGAAGATCAAGTCTCCCCTCGTGTTGTGCGTAGATACTAAAGATACCTGTACCTTTCTCGGACTCTGATGTATCCAGTGCCCACGTGAGAGCGACGACCGAGGGCTCCCTATCACTGGACAATTGCCACCCCTTCGTTTTCGGAAACATCATGGTGAGCTTTACCGTGATCTGATCGCGAAACCACTACTCATAGTGGTAAAAAAAATTCTAGTTCATGCATAACGGTGGAATAGCGGAATTCCATTTGATCAAACGGAAATTACAAGCAGGCCTATCGGATGAGACATTTAATGTAGTGCAGGGAAATACCGGTACGTTCATCCTTGCATGGGAACCTGCTTGCTAAGCGATCGTAGATTCGGAGTGGGCATTTGCCTTGTTTCTGTCCAAAGTGAGTATCCTTTGCTAGCTAGCCAATCCCAAATAGTCCCTGATTGTTCTCAGCTGCCCGATGCGAAAGCAAAATCATTCACTCATCAAACACTGCAACGAGCGATGTTGGACACTATTGCTGCTCTCAACAACTACGCAGATCTTGCGGGAATAACCGAAGTATGGTCCTCCCGCGACCGATGCACACCAAGCTAAACCTATACTCAGCCTAGTCTGATGAATTTTTGTGTTACCGACGGTGAGAGTGTCGTTGCGACCCGATATATCTCGTCTCGTCAAGATGAAGCTGCTTCACTGGTAAAGGACGTCTCTAGAGTGATCCCTCACATGACCTGAGAACGTTTGCAGTGGTTTTCCTCCGGCACGACCTTTAGCGAGTACTTGCAAGGCGGCCACTACAAAATGACCAAAGCGGACAAACGAGAAAACATCATCATGGTTGGTTCCCATGATTTCCGTTTCATGTTTCACGTCTCCTGATCTCCTTCTCAGATTGCCAGCGAACCGCTAACCTTTGAGAAAGGTGCGCAAATAAATGCTGACATGACCATTCAGACTCAACGTTTGCTCCAGCTGACTGGATGGAAATACGAACCAACAACATGGTCGTGATCACTCCGAAGATGAATGTTTTACAGATACCTATCGTCGACAGGTTTTATGTTTCACCGTCTGACCCTGCTGCCCTTAACCGTGGAACGGAATTTGCGGCTGCGAAGGGTCTTCTCAGCCCGAGGAACACGCTGAAACCCACACAGCCCAGAGATACCGCATCACAACTGTCGATTTAGGTCGTGTAGTTATTTTATGTTTATGCTTTGTTGTCGTAAGTTGCTGTGTTGTGAGCATGTGACTCGGTACGCAATTCGAACGCAAGTTGCAACGTCAACAACGCCAACGACACGCGCGTGGCCAGATTTGTGAGTGAACGAGAGCCCGGAACTCATCGACGAGCGGGATGAGTCCTTGGATACTGTGGAGTGCGTTGTCCAACACGGCGAGGTACGTGCATTTCGTCCGTCCTCCGTCCCCCGTCCCCGACCTCATCCGTCCTTCGAGGTTGTCCACCGTGCTGCAGATACTGCTTTATCTTCCTTTGACCCTTGCAACGCTGTCCACCCCCGCCTTCCTTCTGCTGTCGCTTCTTCTTTCCGCGCATGGGTTTATTCATGGCACACTCATCCTTCTCTGGGGTTCCCAGCTACTCTCGGTCATGCAGGTTCCTATGCACTCTTTCCTCTTGCTGGTGTCCTTCAATGCCTTCTCCCAATCTGTTCACCCAGCACTGGCCACCGCAGTCGCTTGGTGGGGAAAATTTCTAACATTCTCTGGACCGATTTACGTGGCCATGGAGGGTCTCTCTAGCTTGCTCTTCGCGCAGAAAGTCGGTCAGGTTGGAAAAGAGCTCGCAAATGAGGCAGAAGGTTATCAGTTTGGCATCCTTATTGCATCGGCGGCAGCATATGTAGTTGCAGCCTGGTGGATAGTCGTGGTTGGTCGTCTATCTGCCTCCTGTTACCTTCGCTCACCTCTGGTCACCCAGGCATATCCAGCTGCAGCCACCTCGCCACTCTCTTCTACCCTGTTGGGTGTAGCATTGACCGCGTTTCTCTTCTTGACGGTGATCGGTTTCCGCCTTGGCCGGACAAACATCATAGAATCATCGATGCTCTCTTTGTTCCTGGCTTATAACATCTGGTTATGTGGCTTCGATCAGACATCGTTCTCGGATCCGGCATCTTCATAGTATGTCACGCTTCCCGCGCCCACGTACACCGTAATTCAACAACCCCTACAGTGCACCCCTTTTATCCAATATCCTTCCCCATCTTCAAACGCTGGTCAATTTCATTGCGAATACCCTCCCAAAGCCAGTACTCATTGCGCTATTTTACCGACTGGCCATTCTTCAATTTGCCTCTCGTATACTTCCTACGATCGGTGCAGATGCATGGGAGTCTGAAGACTCGGCAATTGATGGCTGGGATGGAAGACCTGTACGAGCCCTGAAATCTCGCATCCGTACACAGCTGACTGTTGATATACCCAATAGACATCGACATTGACACGTTTCCTGCTGACATACCGCCAGCTAATATTTGTTATGGTGTACTCACATTTGCTGCGTGCGTCTCTCATTTGCTTTTTACAGTATTCCGAGGCTAATGTTTCGAAACATCTCCAGTTTTGGACCCTGCATCCCAAGTGTGGTGGCGTTGGGCAAATGTCATGTTTACCCTACTTTTGTGGTCTGTAGAGCTCGTCGTTAGCCCCGACGGCGATGACGTGAACGCAAAGTGGAAAGTGGAATAAATTGATCAGGTGATGCCTCATGGCCAGCGTTACTCTCCAGACAACATATCTTTCCCGATCAACAGTTATTTGCTTTCCATTCCGCCTCTTCGTCCCTCATTCCTTTATAGTACTCCCTCTTCCAGATCTGTGCCTTGTCCTTCACGTCCTCCAGTATGCGCTCGCATGCCACGAAAGCCTCCTTGCGGTGAGGCGACGATACCGCAATGACTATTGATGGTTCGCCTACTGGAACGATTCCTAGGCGATGGTGGACGGTGCAGGATATGAGCGAGGGGATGTTGTGAGAGCGCGGTTGGCATGTTGATCGAGACGCTGCTTGATGAGCATCCTGGAGGATTTGCATCATCGTTTTAATAGCCAGCTTGCTGTACGCTTGGTATTCTAAACGTGCCACTACTCTGCCTGTCGTGTTATGTTAGTGATGAGCTCGATGGACTGTTACCGTGCGGTCATACCTTTGAAGGAGTTGCGGGTGGTACCAATGAAGACGGCTGTCGCACCAGCACTGTCGTCCCTCACCGAACGCATGATTGCGTCTACATCAAGGGGCTCGTAGGTCAAGACACACGTGTCTCGCTCCCATTCCTCTCTCGCTGCGACCGATGTGTCCGGGTAAGACATTAAGAGATATCAGCGGTAAAATGATCTACGTAAATTATTTGTCCGTCTCATTTGAACCCTTTTGACTTTCCACTCCAAGCTGACCATGCTCGCGATAGGCTATCGCCGTATTCCCATATTTGCCGAGCATATCTCTCGGTCTACTCGACGCCGTCTCCTCTCTCTCCCTCATAGTTCATCATCGCATGGTGTTCCCATTGACGTGCATCCAGAAGTTGAGGATGCATTGGCAAACAGCCGTCCAGTGGTAGCGCTCGAGTCCACGATAATTACCCATGGAATGCCGTACCCCACTTCCTTGAATATGGCACGCTCACTGGAGGACATCGTCAGGTCCACCGGGAGTATCCCTGCCACAATAGGCCTCATAGAGGGTCGTGTTAAAATTGGTCTTCAACCCGCAGAGCTAGTACGACTCGCAACTCGGAGCATGGATCCAGTAAAGTTGTCCAGAAGAGATATCGCTGCTGCTATAGCATCAAGGAAAGATGGTGGTACGACGTGTAGTTCAACCCTGATATTTGCTGCGCTGGCGGGCATTAAGGCATGAGTCTTGATGTCGGATTCGGGTACCCTTGGCTCACTACATCATCAGATATTCGCCACTGGAGGGTGAGAAGGACGCAGGCGCAGTTAGCTCTGGCACTCATGCATTTATAGCCTTGGTGGTGTACATCGTGGGGGAGAGTCAAGTAGGTTTTATCCTGCACACCTCCCTTGTGTCGATTGATTTGAGCGTCCCTGGTAGGCATGGATGTCTCAGCAGATTTGCACGAGCTTGCTCGTTGTTCCGTGGGTTTAGTTTCAGCTGGAGTCAAGTCGATCCTGGACATTGGGAGGTACGTCAAAATATGTTTTATGTTGTTTATCCTCGATGTCGATGTTCATTTACAGAACTCTCGAGTATCTCGTGCGTCGCATACTGAGTTATCCTTACCCGGTATTTACGCGCTGCAGGAAACCCTCGGCGTACCTGTAGTATCATACGCCGAGTCGAATGACTTCCCTGCTTTCTACACACGTAAAAGTGGTTCCAAGGTTTGTTCAGAGTTATAATATGGTCATGATACTGAGACAGGCATTACAGTCCCCGTGGAGTATCAATGACCCGGAGACGGCCGCTAGGATTCTTCGTAAGGACATCATTTGGCCCATGTTCAACTATCTGATCATTATCAATCGACAGACATACAGAGCCAGCTTGGAATGTCGAATGGCGTTCTAATTGCCGTCCCTATCCCAGAGAAGCACGAAGCCGATGGTACTCTGTTGCAGGGAGCTATCGAAACCGCTCTAAGGGAATCGGAGGAGACCGGTGCATCAAGGATGGGGAAGGAAGTGACACCGTGGCTTCTTAGGCGTGTTGGAGAGCTCACGGATGGCAAGTCTTTGGAGAGCAGTAAGACAAGTCCAAGTATTCCTGGGCTTGATATTCATTGTTCTTGTTAGATATCGCGCTAGTCCAAAACACTGCCCTCGTCGGTGAGTGACTCTCTTGGATTGACTGCTTCTCTGGGGATATATGCTACGAGACAGGTGGGCACATCGCTATGGAATATGCCAAGATTGCAAACGAATCTCGGAACGGGAAAAATGTGAGTTGCATACTAAACCTACTCAGTGACTATTTTAATGGGCGCAACACACCAGCATTTTTGCAGTAATCTCTACACGCGTTCTTTATCACACAGTCCAAAATCCGAACTGATTCAAAACGGCTCGAAGAGTGCGGCCGGGGACGATGTGACTCCTGTTGATCAGAAAGCAACAGTAGTTGTCGTTGGATGCGCCGCAGTGGACATCACTTCGAAAACCGAGATGGTTATCAGTCCTGATCAAAAAAGCACCTATCTCGGAAACGTTTCTGTATCCCTAGGCGGTGTGGCTCGCAACATTGCTGAGGCATCCCATAGGGTGATGTCTGGATCAACTGGAAGCGACAGTACGACACTGCTTGTCGCTCCGATTGGCGACGATGAATTTGGCAAGATGATCAGTTCCATAACCCAGTCGCTCGGAATGCGAGCAGATGGGTTAGTATCCATTCCCGGTCGACAGAGTGCTGTTTGCAATCTACTTCTTGATTCGCACGGCGAGCTACACTGCGGTGTTGCGGACATGGACCTTCCGCATGCTTGGGAAGCCGATCAGGTAAGCACGACTTCTATCAGACGTTCGTGGTTTGCCCGCTTATTGTCACAGATACTGGCCATTATCCGTAACCACCGTCCTCGGTTGCTTGCCCTTGATGGCAATATCTCTTCGGATGTATTGACCAGTGTTGTGACGGAGTGTTTGGAGCTGGATATTCAGAGTATGTCGTTTGGTTTTTAGAAGTTCTTTTACTGACCTAACCTCGTTCAGCATTCTTGTAAGTCTCACCTTCATCCAGTTTCATTCATTCTTGTTAAACAAAACCAGTGAGCCAACCTCAGTCGCGAAGGCCCCGCGTATTTTCCCTGCAATAGCCGCAAACCTTACAAGGTCCACTCTATCGGTGCTATCATTCGTCTCGCCAAATTTGCTCGAACTTGCCCAAATGTACCAGGATGCCCACAACTCATCCGACCTTACCTCACACGAACGTTGGTGGAGCGTAATTGATAGCTTTGGGCTGGGGTCTCAATTCCGCACCGACTTGATGCAGTTGACGAAGACAAAGGTCACGGACACGGCACCAGACCTAGGTACCTTGTCATTCACAGCCGACAGAGGCGTCGTCCAAATGGCCGTCCGTCTCTTGCCTTTCTTTCAACACATCGTGGTCAAATGTGGGGAGCTAGGTGTGCTGGTCGTGATGCGACTCAACCAATCAGAAGCAAGCGCCTGGACAGCGCAACGCAGCGACCCACATCGTCGATACATCGTTGCTCCCTCCCCGATATCGGATGAGATGGTAGTTATCCAGCACTTTCCTCCTCTCTCGATAACACGGGATGTGGCGTTGAATACCACTGGAGCCGGAGACTCGCTTGTCGGGGCGCTACTAGCCGTTATCGCTCGAGACCCACATGCGTTCAATAGTCCATCGACTCTATTGAAGGCTTTCGATATCGCTCAGAAGGCAGCAATTCTGACTTTGCAGAGTTCGCAGGCGGTGTCACCATCATTATCTTCTTTGAAGCTCACATGACTACATTGTTGTGCTATTATCTGATCGTAGTGGCGCCCGCGCCACATTTCGTTGTCTTCAGCCGCACACTACTATGTAGAGACTATGATATTACAGTTTTCAAGCCATACATTTTCATAATCTGGCACTGGCAAGACTTTTCAGGTTCACTGATTTGAACAGAAGCAGGCTCCAGTGCCAGTGGTAAAGTAATCAATGATGTTCCAAAATTGCCAGTAGCATGGTCCTTGGAATCCCTACAGCCTCAGTTGTGGCCATGTGGGCATTTGGGCACAATGAGTGGTGGCATGAACAGCCTACAGGCAGTTTGGATTTCCCTAGAACCTCACGTGCCAATGCCTGGCTCATTGAGGCAGTAAGAGCATGTCTGGACCCCGCCATGCTAGAGCCTCACGTGCCAAGGTCTGGCTCGTTGTGGCAGATGGGGGGGAGGGGGTTGGTTGTTATTGTAACACACCCAGGCCTTGCATGCCAATAATTTTGACTCGTGGTGGCAACGTGGTTGGTGTGGTCTGGAACAGCTTTTAAGGACCTCACTGGCATAACAGCAACAAACAAGTAACATAATGGCAACAAACAAATAATTCTTGGAAATATAATATACAAGCAGAACCTTTTGATGTTGGGAAAGTTTTCACATAGCACAGATGCAATTGAAAGCAAGTAAGTATTTAAAGTAGTAATGAAAGTAGAAGAGAATTCTATGTTACCACTGATAGATGAGGAGCTCATCATTTGATTTTGAGAATGATAGTAGAACTGAGTTAGTGCAACGCCAGATATAGTACCATGTGCGAATGGGTCCATGTGGAAGAACATCCTACCCTTGAAGCTATGTTAATCATTTGTTGTAATAGTGGCCTGTGCATGTGTAGTCCGTGTCCATCTTTGTATGCTCAGTACTTATTACATGCGCTATTGTTTCGTGGAACTACCTAGTAGCCTGCAGTCAGTGAGGTGAGAGACAAGTTGGACCAAAGTCAAAGGTTATTTTGCCACATCCTACTGCCAGCTTCATGCACATAGATGAAAGTAAAGGTAGTGGGCATTCCTTTATATATATACCTTATATATTATGAAGTCGGCCCGGGGGACGTGGCGCAAGAGCGCCACTACGAAGAAAACAAGATGACGACAATACTTGTGACACCAACACATAGATAAAGCCCTCCGGGCGGTCCTGGACCCCGGACAGTAGCCACGGATGTGAAGAAAAGAATCTCGCAGGTAAACTCCCTCAATAACGAGAGCACGAACATCTGGACCGGTGGATGATATGGATTTTCCGCCATGGGGTGACTGAATCCGTAAGTGCACTTACGAGACAAGACCAACAATCCGGCGATGCGCGAGACAATAAACAAGGAAGCCGATATCCATATCAAGACAGGATCCAATAAAACGTACAAATTAAGACGGGATTCAACCCAAGCGTCCTAAGAAGGCAACGTGGTGACCTGGTCATTCACACGCATTTTCACACGCATTATTACTTTGCAAGCCTGTCCCCTACGTGTCCAGGAATTACCAAATAAATCTGATCATGTCGAGTCAGATGCCTGATTTTTTGTCTTCGACAAAACCTTTCTAATATATCAACATTGATCAAGAGGGCCGACTCGCACGGTGCTTTGGGCTATCCGCAGCCTCTCTTTCTCTGCGAGTCGTGATTCCCTGCGGTCTTCCTTCAACTTTTTCTCGTGATATGCCTGAGTGATTATTAGTACCAGAAAGATCTTGTGAAGGAAAAAGGAGTATACCTGAGCCCCATGCTTCAAACGCGTGATGATATTGGCGGCCTCGCCTTTTGTAAGATTTTCCGTGGCCTCTACACCACTTGCTTGGTCCGTTGCACGTTTCCCTATCCTCTTCTTGATGAACATCTTCTGACTCTCTGTGGCCGGAGCGCGTCGCCACTTAGCACTGCGAAGCAAACTATTGCGAGTCAGCTAGTCCGTCGAACGTCCACGAAGATCCGTACCCTAAAGCCAGTGGTCCACGAAGCACTTTCTGTGTTGCATAAGTATCGCAGGCCCTGAGTGCGTCCGCCAGCGTGTTTGCAGTCGATATTAATCGTTTCCGCATGAACGGAGACACCTTCAACTGTCTGGCCGAAGAAAAGTGCATAGTCGCCTCGGTGTACGTAGCTCGGAAGCACCCTGCACCCTCAATTAGTGCTGTTGGCCCCCAACCTTCGCCTTCGGAATTAGGTTCAATCCGTACATAACCCTTCCCGAGACATTCGAGAACGTGGATATTCGAACCACACCCAACCCATGCGTTTGGGCTCAGCTTCGAAATGTGAGGCGCGCCAGAAAAGCTGTCGACCATCGCAAAGGGATCGTCGTAATCGAGGTAAGTGACGAAAGTTGGTTCCGGTATGGCATCGTGGTAATCTGATCCAACCGGGATCTTGTTCATATCGCAAGAACGTATGGATTCCACTTTAGCTCTCAGATCGGCGATGCTAGCATCTGTCTCGATAATGAGCAATTCAGTAACGAATAATCTGTGAATATTGACCGTCGATAGTTTCACCAGGATCCAGACCAAGGAGGGTTGGAATCGAGACGACACCCGAAATACGAGAAGTTGACTCTACAAAGTCAATGATGCGGCAGTCAACTTTTCCGCTTTCTGGAGACTGTCGCATGCCTCTGCCAATCTGCAGCGAATCTATCAAAGTTAAAATCAAGCAAAAAGCACTTGGGAGCGTACCATTTGCGCATAAACATTCCGGGACCGCGTGGGACGGCAGATAACAATGCAATCCACGTTTGGAATATCTGCGCCTTCCGTTAAGATTGCTATGGATAATATAGTATACCACTGAATCATGTTGCTACAAAAGTTCGTGCGACATACCACAATTGACTAAAACAGGAAAGCGTCCAGCTTTGAAATCTGTGATCAATGTTCGTCGCTCAATGGCTGGCGTATTGGAGTGTAGGTGGCGAGCGTCGATTCCGAACTCTCGAAAAGCTGCTGTGAGCTGTCTGACATGAGCGAGGTTAACGCAAAACGCCAGCGTCGACTTGCGTTCAGCTGCTAGGGATGGGGTGCTCAGCTGAACAAGCGCGGTTGGTTCTGGCTCTCGAGGCACGTACACGCGCGGTCCAGCCATGCTTGCACGACAAGGCTGTTGACGGTCTCGGTGTTGATGATATGAGCGAGACTAGAAGCATTGAAGTCTCCGGTCCTAGAGTTGATAGTGACACCTTGCAAATTGATACTAGCTTTGACGGATGTGAATCGCACGTCGCATAACCTATCCACAGCTTCAGATGACTTGCATGCACAGGATACAGATGGGCTTGCCATTGCTCCTTGATCATGTCAAGGAAATCGCGGTGATAGACGATTTCCTCGAATACCGAGCCGAGTGCAAGACCGTCATGACGGCTGAACGTAGCCGAAAACCCAATAATCGGGATGGAGTATGGCACGGAGGGTGGTACGAAGTGTGGATCGGGGTTCTTGATGTCAGCATTAAAACGAGAGAGTATTCGACGATAGCTAGGGTGTCATTTCGATATGGCACGTCAATGCAAGGTAAGAGATGGCGTACGAAGGGGCCGCAGCATGATGTGCCTCGTCCACGATGACTGCTTTCAAATTCTCTGGTCGAAATTTCGCCAGTCGCTGTGGCTGGAGGAGTGTCTGGTACGTCGCCACGGTCCTGCATAATCTCACTGGTGAGATCCGACGAATGATGACCAGCACTCACACATCTGCTCGTCCGCTTGCTCGATGGCTAACGCCTTGTTCGAGCTCGACGGTCCAATTGGGGTAAGTTTGTTTTGCTTGGGCGGCTGCTTGACGCGCAAGTTCAACGCTGTTCACAATGATCAACGAACCAGAGGCTTGAGATGGTTGTAGAGAATGGATTTGCGAAAGGAGGGTGGTGAAAACTGCTGTTTTACCTGCGCCTGTAGGTAGGGAAACCCCGATGCGAGTAGTTCCTGCACGCAGCGCGGCATGACAAGCGTCCAGACAGGATTGCTGGTATGGACGTAGGACGAACTGCGCAAAATTTGCGAAGCTACGCCGCCAGTTCCAGAGGAACAGAACGCGATGGCTGTTACGCCTAACTGACCAGGTTTGAAAGCATCTCATGAGGATGGCACTACGAGATCGGCGACTGACGACATGGTGGTGTACCACACATCAACACTCACACCATATTCGTTATACGACGGTAGAAATCCTACTCGTGCAAGAGCATGTAGATTGGTGCATACTCTAATGGCAATGCCAATGGAATAGGGGAATAAAAACAAGTCTATCGAGATGTGATACCGAAGGATAAAAGGAGAGGACAGAGCCAAAGCCCAGGAGACATCCAACACGACCATCTAGCCAGATCCACCAGAGTAGACCTTGCCGAACATGACTTGCTGGAGCTTGTCATATAGCGACAACACACCAGCACCAGCAACGCCACGGAGAATGTTGGCACCCGCTCCCTTGAACAACGATTTGGTACCCTCCTTGGCAACGATCTGCGCGCCAGCATCAAACATAGACTTGTAGTGAACGCCAGCACCCGAGGTCATCATCATACGACGACTGAAAAGAACGTCAATGAAGTGTGAATCGATCAAGGAGGAACACCAACCGAATGGTATCAAGAGGGTACGACGCAAGACCGGCACCAATCGTGACACCCCATCCGAGCATGAATGAAGCAAAGAACGAACCCTCAAGGGCTCCCACGAGAACAACAGGTTCTGAAGAGAATCGTCAATACTCATCAATAAAAAAGAACAAGTAAATGACATACTGAGCGAGTCATAGACACCAAAGTAGAGACCACGGTAAACAACGATGCCAACCACCGAGGGGACGAAGCCACGGTAAAGACCGGCAATACCATCCGATGCAAGGGTCTTCTTGTAGACATCCAAGAGACCATTGAATTGACGGGCTCCACCGGACTTGGCAGACTTGGCATCATTGGCAAGTCGGGTTCGGGCGTAGTCAAGCGAGTACACGAAGAGCAGCGACGAAGCACCGGCAGCAGCACCCGAGGCGACGTTGCCCGCGAACCACCTCCAGTATCCCTCCGACTTTTTGAAACCGAAAAGGGATTTGAAATAGTCCTCTGTAGGTTGAAAAAAAAATTAGAGAGAAAAAAAAAGAAACACATGGATAGGCATACTGAAGGCAAAGTTCAAAGCCTGTGTAGGGAAGTAACGGATGACGTTGGCGGTGTTTCCACGCCATAGCGAGACGAGACCCTCTTCCTTGTAGGTACGAGAGAAAGCATCCGAGACACCCTTGTACGGGGTGGCAAGACGACCCTGCTTGATCTGGAAGCCAGGTGAGCACAGTGCAAAACACAGAGTAAGCGACGCACCATCTCATCCTGGTTCTGCACCAACAGCTTGATTCGCTCGATGGGTGCAGCTGACGTCTTGGCGACGGCCTAGAAAAGAGAAAGTGAGCACGAGAGCAGATAAAAAAAGGTAGTGTTGTGCATACAGCTGAGACACCACCCATGAGGAAGTCGACTGGGAAGTGCGAGTGAGCAGGAGGAGGACGACGACGACGACGAGAGACGTACTCATGAAGTCCTGGGGGGACTTGACCTTTTTTACGTCGGACATTTTTGCAAGCTGAGTGGGGATGGAAGGTGATGGAGAATGAGAGAGATGACCAGAAAAGTTCGCGTTTTTGACAGTCGACGGGTATTTCCGGAGCGATTATATTCCCACGCTCTCGACCGATGCGCCGCTTCAATCCGCCAATAGGAACGTCGCTGAACTCGCCACGCTCCCACCCGTACCCGATCCGACGGTCGCATCATTAGTCCACCAATTAGCTGACTGTATTATGTATCTGTACCGCTATCCATACATATGTTCCCCTCCTATTGCCAAACATTAGGGCGCGGTAATCCACTAGCATAATTATAATTCCCATTGTATTGCTCAAATCCTCCAGGGTGGTTATCCTTCACGGATGGAGCCCCGACCGGCGAAACATATCCTCCTCCTCCTTGTGCTACATACGGGAAGAGACGCAATGGAGGCAGCTGTGCAGAGTATGTTGTTGGGGGAAGCTGCCCTGCAGTCCCACAGGGCATCGATGACTGTGGTGTCCCACCTGCTGGGGAGATAGGTGGAAGTGCACCGGCAACTGACTGCGCGTCGGTTACCAGGCCATCCACTCGCGACTTCTTCCAGATTTGTTCGGTGGGCGACGGCGCGCTCGACGGCGCCTTCCGCTTTTCCGTCAAGGGTCGTAGAGGCTGTGCTTGTGACTGCGAAGAGGATTGTGTCCTCGGTTGTTCGTCCTCAGAGTCTGCGGTAAGATCGATTACGTCTTCCCGGCGTGCAACCGGCAACGGAGGCAGATGAACTGCCTTGGGAACCGAACTCGACCCAATACTGTAGGAAACCGACAGCTCGCGTTTCACCTGGCCTTCGTCTTCGTCGTCGTCTGAATCTAAAACCAGTATCTCAACTTGTTTCTTCACCAAAGCCTTTGCTTCTGGTTCTTCATCTACAGATCCAGGCGACGATTCTCGGGGTGGTGAAGACCGTTGCGATGCGACCACAGGATGGGTTGCCCGCCACCCTGGAGAAGCAAACTTGTCATCAATCGTATGCCACTCGCCATCGTTCTCGACCACCACATCATCTACGTCTTCTGATGTTTCCTTCAGGATTTGGTCAAAGTACCTAAGAAAACGGGAAGAAAGAGGCGGACTTCAAAAGGGGTTGTAATCGAGCGACATAGACACATACCCATCAATGATTAAATCATCAGGATTGAGAACCTTCTCGCACACCGGACAAAGCCAAGTAGTCGTTTGTTCCATACAGGAAAACCATGACGTCGCATCAAAGCACTGTGGGTGAACACACAGCGTCGATCTACACGGGGTCTGAATGCGTACGAAGCTTAGCTGTGGAAAATACGTTAGTATCCCGCACAATTTTGATTACCTTAACATACCGGGCATTTCAGAGACATTTTCTGTGGACCTGCAACTATTTCATCGTCATCGTTCGACGGCCTGAACACTATTACGAGATATGAGCTTGGCTAAAGAAATGAACAAACAAAACGCCTACTTTGGCCTAGGATGTCTTGGCTACTGCGGTATTTGCCCTTTTTCAACCTGTCCACCAATTGCTCAACTGTAGTCACTTCGACAAGGAATACTGTCATGTAAAGTTTCTTTCGGAATATCAGAGAGCGATCTTGTATGCTGCAAAATTGCTCACTTTTGGCTGAACGGGTTGTTGGCTGTTTACGTACACCATTTCAACGCGGTTCTGTCCATTCGTTCGAACCATTCTACCAAGATCCGCCGGCGGTGCAGTGCCTGGCTTCTTCTTGAGTCCCTTCAAATTGGCCTGAAGTGCAGTTCCATTCACTCGCACTTCGCATGTCGGTGGGAATTCGATGGGACAAGGGCCACCAGGTGGCCTGAAAACCGGGTTGGGACTATAAAAAGTAGAAGTAGTGCAATACAACCGAAGCTGATATTTGGGGCTGTGGAATGATGAGCGCAGTGTTTTAAGCAAACTTATCAACTCACCTGGTAGAATTAAGCCTCGCAGTCTGTTCGCTGTTGAGAGTGAAAGTGAGGCTTTGTTGTTTTCGATCAGTCGAGCTTGTAGACTCTATTTTGTAATCAATGACGTGAAAGACGCGATAAGCGTGTAGCGAACCTGGACACTCGACGATTCCAGACACCGACTGATCGATGCGGAAGAAAGGGGACGGTTTGAACCGCATAGCTGTAAACCGCTAAGTACAAGTGGCCCAAAGACTGTATCATATCTTACCAGGTTTAGAGACACCCGTAGCAGCTGCAGCGCTTACTGGTGGGGGTGGCGCTCGTGGCGGCGCGTAGGGATCGAAACGTCCAGTCGAGGTCGCAGTAAATGCCGGGGTAGTGACATATGCGGGAGTCATCGTCTGAACGGGCTGGACCGCAGAGCTTGTCGACCGAAGCTGAGTATACCTGTAGAGTGGCCCATCAACAACATGCCCACGACTCGGAGAACAAGATTTGTGGTATGTGCCGCTGAAATGACGATGCCACACGCCCGCCGGCGGCATACTGGCTTGGGATGACAAAAGTAAATTTGACTCACACTCCGGAAGAACGGACCTGGTAGACGATGGCTTGAGCTTTCGTCCATTTCTCTACGTTATTGGTCTGCCTCCAGTTGTCCATTTGGTGGACGATTCTGTCAATCAGCTCCTGTTTCTTTCCAGACTTGGAAAAGGCGGTTTGACACTGGTCATTGAAGCCGGTCAAGATTTGTTTGAGTTTATCGACAGTATTGTGCTTGACCGTATGGCGCAAATTCTAAGAGGGATTATTAAATAACGCAAAGACCACGATGACTGTCACTTACTTCAAAGTCAATCCAATGGTTGTTTGCCTCCATGAGGTTTGGAAATGACCGTGAACGACGAGAGGCAAACACACGACGTTGTGACAAGAGCGGATGGCGAAGGGAGGTCCTTTACTACTGTGGCCGAGCTAAGCGTAATACACAAGCGTAAACAGAGTCCAACGCCGGACGCGGGTCACGTGTAGATAATCTTGATTGTCACCATGTCCGACGATGACTACGACAAGCTCTCAAAGGAAGAAAAGGAGGCAAAGGACAAGGCTGATAGAGAGCGCGAAGCGGTAGAACAGGCCGGTAGGACGAGTCTCGACGGATCCATTTTCTGATCATATATTAACACCCACTGCGACTTAGCTCTTCCATACACCTGGAGGCAGGAACTAGGCGAGGTAGACATCGTCGTTCCTGTTCCAAAGGGAACGCGCGCTAGGGATCTTTCAGTCGTCATTGGAAAGAAGAAGCTCAGCCTTGGGATCAAAGGGAAAGACAAGATCCTGGACGGCGAGCTCTGCAAGGAGATAAAAGTCGAGGATAGCACTTGGACATTGGGTAAGAGAGATGTTATGTCACTTTACCTGCTTATCTTACCGTCACCATAGAGGATCAGAAGTCCGTCCTGATCCACCTCGAGAAACTCAACCAACAGCAATGGTGGGAGAACATACTGACCCATCACCCCAAGATCGACACCCGGAAGATCCAGCCGGAGAACAGCAAGTTGAGCGATCTTGATGGTGAGACAAGGTGTGTATCGTGAACATGCATGTCTTCTCCAAATTTTACGTTCTTTCAGGGGAATGGTCGAGAAGATGATGGTATGCTTTCATCCCCAGTTCAATTTCGATCTAATGCTCGTGTCGTCAAGTTTGACAACCAACAGAAGGTATTCTCACTTCCATCGTTCTTTAACACAGACTCAACCGGTTTCCTGCAGCAAATGGGCAAGCCCACCTCAGACGAGTTAAAGAAGATGGAGGTATGAAGTTTCGCCCTCGTGCCAGTGACCAGCTTCTTTTCTATCTCACTTTCCTAGGCATTGAAGAAATTCCAAGATGCTCATCCGGAGCTCGACTTTTCGAACGCAAAGATTTCATGACTGGTTTGTAGCTTATGGAAAAGGGCAATCCTCCACATGCGTGGAGGACTTCGTGTATGCGTATCCACAACTCACAGGGTACTCGAATGAAAAACGAGCCTTAAAGTCTACTCTGCTGCGCTAGTCCAGATCCACACCCGACCTTTAGCTCCCAGCGCCATGAGTGACAACCCTTGACAACAGAGTGCTGCAGCCTGCAGCTTGTCCTCGGCTCCTGGGATGATGACATCCTGCCACCTAAGAGGCGGAGCCAGGGCTGGTCTCTGGGTAACTATCGGCGAAACGATTGGCTCTTCGTCGTCTCCTTCATCATCCAGATTCATTTGGCTGAGATTGTTGATCCCATCTCCATTGTCTTCGTCAAGTGGAAAGGGGGGACGTTGTCGCGGTTGAAAATCGGTTACATTGTAAAGTCGTATGCGATCAGGGAGCGTGACGGCGAACACGTAGTTATTCCTGAGCGTGTGTGCAACCTGGAGATGACGCGTATCTTGGCTTATAGGTGCAACTGATAATAATTTGAATGAAGCTTGTGGAGAGCAATATGTCAGACTTAGTAGCGCTGTCTGGAATAAAAAATTCTTACAGCTTTCCTGATAGTCCTGCAGAGAATAGTACTTCACTTCAATGTCCACAACTAAGAGTGACTCAATTCGTACCGATGCACAACCTCTCATTACCCTCGATGGCTTCGGCGGCTGGAAGAAACGATTGAAACCAAGCCAACTCCAGATCGCGATCGTTCCGTCCTCGTAGTATACATTATCCTTCTTCCCGTTTCGGCGCATAAACGCCGGCATGCTGTGTGTCGCAAGGACGTCGAGGCTCAACCTATGTAAGCTGTCGATACGCTGCCCTTCGTCTGATTGTAGTGTTAGTGTCTTACCAATTTACCGAAGTGATCCTCGCCTGATGAATACGCGTTGAGCTGAAGAGCGGCTTATCTTCGCGAGCCATCTCGTCGACGCTCATTCTTGGTAAAAACCAGATTTTAACAGCCCGGTCGAGCTTGAAACGAAATTTAGACGGATATATCACGGACGGAGATAGACGTACTCCACAGGTCGCCAATAATGGATGGGTTGGGTGGAATGACTGGGCTGTGATGAGCAAAGGAAAAAACTTAATTTTCTAATACTACCTACCGCATTTAGCACTGCAGCGTTGTGCCCGCCAGACGGTCCGCCGCATAAGACGACCACACAACGACCGATCCCAACGCCTTCAGGCTCGCTCGATTGTAAACCGTGCGGAGCGCCACCGAGACTAGGCGCATGTGAAGGGGGCCAATGTGGGTTTCTGGGAGTTTTGTACGGCGTCATCGTCAGATCATATATTCTCGCTGAAAAGTCCCTCGAACATGTGCACACTAGATATGGGAAAGAAGGATGGACCGCGATCGCAGTGATTTCCTGGGTAGAGTGGTCAAAGAGCGCAGACAGCGTCGCAAACCTACTGCGCATCTTACCCCGCCGTGGCCCCTGAGTTGCCCGACAACACTCTTTTCCTTAGGGTCGAGCACGTAGAGCATACGCCCTCGCGAACAGACGATCCAAGGGTCGAAGGGCGGTTCGTTTGATAGTGCCCATGCAACCGCACGAAATGGATCCTGGAAGGTGGAGTGTCAGCCGAGAAGCGACTGCAAACGATCACCGAATACAACTTGACTGCCGTCCTGTGCCACCTTCACGCAGAAGCCATTGCTGGCGCGGCTCAGCGAAACAACGGCGATGGCGTCGGAACCACCAACAACGACCGTTCCTGCCCAATGGTCTATCATCCTCTTCCAGTCCCCCTGCAGCTCAGGCTTATCCCTATCGCCCTCCCATAGTGTGCGTAGAGATAATGCATCCCAAGGGAAATGAGCAAACGAGTGGGCCGAGCCTAGAAATTCAAGCTGTTCTAGTTCAGTCGGACGCTACTGCAGATAATCCTGGATATACAAACATCGAAAGTCTTACTGAGCGTGAACGATGCCTCAGCGATGGACATTGGCAGTACTTGAGTCGGTACGATCGGAACCGAAAAAGGAAAGAGCGCGTTTCAACGAGTCGGAACTTTCTTCAACAACTCACATGGCCACCGTGACACCATCGGAACCCGTTCAGGACGCGTACGAGCCCAAAGCACCTCTGTCTTCCGCAACCACCACCGGTCTACAGGCAGGTGCAGTCGGGGCATTCGTCAGCGCTGTGCAAAATGCGCTGGCTTCACACTCGGCTGGTGCCGCAGGTTTCCTGACCCGCACTGGAGGCACTATTGGAACGTTCGGTCAGTTGCCTCAGCCTTTCCTGTTTTTATTTTTTGTAGACCATGCTTGAACAGCCGCTATGGGCGCTGCCTTCGCGTTTACTGAGGCCGTGGTTGCGAACCAGCGAGAGAAAGACGATGCACTCAACGGGCTTGCTGGCGGATGTGCAGCCGGGTTCTTAGCGGGCATTCGAAGTACGTTCCAACATGCGTACTACACCATTCTTGCCTTCATACTCACCCATCCCCTCTCATAGCACGCTCCCTCCCCATAGCTGTCGGCTCATGTGCGGTGGTTGGCGGCGCTATGGCTACGTTCGACTATGCTGGACAAATAGTAGGGGACACAGAAGAGAGGAAGGAAGAGAAGCGGAAGAAGTTTTTCAAGACTCGACCAATATTTCACAAACCTGGTCTTGATCCATCTCCATCCTCGATAGAGTGAGGGGATGTACCGTCACAAAACACAGCACTCCGAATAGATTGCTACGTTTGATCCGTCTACATTATCAGTCGGGGTTGCTTCATCAATGTCAAGATAGCTGCCAAAGTACAAAAATATTGCAACAGGCGGGCAACCCCGGCATAGTGACCAAATTCGATCTAGTCCCCAGCTTACTCGTTCATCATCTCCTCGATACGGGTATACACCTCCTGCTGGTGTGCAGCATAATACTCGGGCCATGATGTGGACGACCTACACGCGCGCTGTGTCGCAACCGGTTAGCTGAAAAGTTCAGAGTACAATAGCATACATACATGTTTCTCCAATTCTTGCCACACACGCTCATCGTTATCATCATCACCTCCACCCGAGGCAAAGAACTTTGTGATAACCTCGAAATCTTGGCGCTCCAATTTCTCTTGAGATGCATTGCTTGGATGCATGGATACATCACCGTTTGTCTCGCCAGAGCCCAAGTTACCCTTGGAAGATGTGCCTTCATTTATGAACCCTTGAGATAAATTCTGAGTTGTGGCTTCGGAATCACGTTTACGCTTCGCAATGTTGGCCCGCTTCCGGACGTCTTCAATTGCACCCTTGAGTTTCTGTTCAATGTGAGTTCCCCAAGACGCGGCAGTATGATGAGGCATCTAGTCCGAGAGTGAATTAGATATGCCTCTATATGTCACGGGCTACAATTACCTTCACGTATAATTTGCCTACCAATCCGTTGTTGGTTATCGTAGGATCGCGATTCAGGTGGTGCTTCGCAAAGGAGATGGTGTATTCATCTTCCGCCTGAGTGAAGCTGTATCTCCCATTCCTCATCTCTTGGCGGGCTGATGCAGGAGGAGGTGTCGGGGAGCATGATCCTGCTGAAACCTCCCTCGCTTCGACGGTAGGTTTAGACGGAGTAGACTTCAGCTTTTTCTTTGAATTATTGTGCGTCAAAGGCTTTGAAGGAGTCCCCCTAGACCTCTTACCCTCGCCGGTAGCCGGAGAAGATTTAGGCTTTGCTCGGTTGATTTGTGGAGAAGATGTTTCCGAAGTTTCAGTCTGCATAGAAAAAGCACTCGGACGGCCACGTTTTACAGGCTTAACTTTGGCAACGGAGTCCAGGATATAGTCCGTTTCATCAAGTAGAGCACCCTCCTCGACACAGTCCGCCACAAAGGCAGCCAAGATGGGAGACTTGCCAAGAGCAGTAGCTTCGTTAAGAAGGCCTTGAAAGGTATCCGAACGAGGAGATAGGATCAAGTAATCAGAGTCTGCGATATTGTTGACGATTTTCCCTTTGTTTTTCTATCGAAACGAAACCGTCAGTATCGAGCTGTCAAAGAAAAACGTCAAGCACACAAACCTTGATGTTTGCGACCACCGCGTGCCGGCCATGAAGATCCACCTGTACAAAGAACCGAAGTGGTTGCCCAGGCTCGCACAAAAAGATCTCTCCGCGCTTTTTATGGGCGACTATGTTAAGCGGTCGTTCAGGTGGAGAATTAGGAGTGTTTGACGAATACGAGCCTTCGGAAACGGCGATAGATTCATCAGCTTCGGAATGTTCGGAGGAGTAAGGTGAGGTTGCTCTCTCTTTGCCTTTACGCGGCCGCTTCGATGGGTTAGCGGGCTTGACGGTAGAAGGACGCTTGCGGGATGTTGATGTCGACATCTCATCTGAGGCACGACGAGTAGATTTGATGCGAGATTTTCTTGTCGCGGAGAGATCAGACATTTTTCTACCAGAACCATGCTTCCAGGAAGAGGAAGTAGTGTCGCTGAGATAGTCCTGAGAGCTGGGCACAGACACGTCAACTCCCGGAAAATCAATCCTCCTGGTTGGTTGAAAGGCAGAGACTGAGGGTGTAGGTGTAGCCGGTGGTTGTACGGGGAATGTAGAGGCATTAAAATTGGCTGGGGGCTGTGAAAATTGCGAAGGTAGTAACTGGTTTTGGCCAAACCAGCTAGACTGATCCATATGGCGGACGACCTCCATTATAGTCATTATTGTAGCAAAATTCGGATTCTGGTGGTTTGCGCCACTAATGACATCCATATTGGGTGCCAGCTGCGTCACCGGGGGCTGAGAAGAAGGCAGCGGAGAATGAGGTAGGCTGGGAACGTGGGTTATCTGGGGTTGGGAAGGAGGGAAACCAGCGGGTGGAAATGGTTGGGTTGGCATCATTTGAGATTGCAGAGTAAATGGCGCGAACGCGTGTGTATTCTGAGACTGGGGGGGTTGCACGGACATGACTGACTGCAAGTAGGGTGAGAGTTGTGTAGCGGGTGGGGGTGGAGGACTTTGTTGTGGACGCATGTCGTTGTGCGGGTTCATCGGTATCTTCGTTTGATCCGAAGGGGTTGAGTTAACTACGGCTGATTGTGCTATTGGAAGTCCTGGTGGAAACTGTTCCGTGACACTAGGTGTAGATGGGCTGGGCCTGGACGCCAATCGGGTGACATCCAAGGGTTGGGTAGTGATCTCGGACCGTTGAGACGTTGGGTCCACTGGAGTCACCCTGGGCGTCGGCAGCGGACTTCTTGTAACGTGGATCAGTAGAGGATGTTGTAAAAAATGCAATGACTGACTTTGTCACGAGTGCCTCTACTTCTTCGAGTTCATCCTCGTCCACTACAACGCCGTCAATAGTGACGGGCTTCCCGTCGTCCACCGTCATAGAACCTCCCCAATTATCGGCCTGGAGTAAAGGTCTACCCAGGTTTGCGGATGCCCGGACCCAAGTGTGCTCAAGCACCACTTTGCTGTGATCATGACCCCACGTGCGGATGAGGCGTTTGCCACTTTCTGTTGAAGAGTCGACTAGGATTATGGTAGCCTCCTTTGCATTGCTGACGACGAGTGCACCGGAACCCTAGACAAAGAGGATAAGACCGGAGGAGCGAGCTATTTATGGCGAGGTTGGCCTACCTTCAAAGTTCTGACTAGTTTCGGTCGACCCTCGAGCTCAACAGCCTGCAGATTGATTTTCAATGGCTTTCCCTCGCCATTGACGAGAATGTTCCGCTGATAAGTGCTGGGTTGTGATGACGGGGGTTCCGAGAGCTCCATGTTGGGTTCGGTCGCATTACGAGGTGGCTAATAAGATCGACCGCATCTTCCTTTCGCACGTGACTTGGTCTTACGGTTGGTCCTTCGGTCGTTGCCGAACCAACTACATACACACATCCATTGTTCCATTTTATTGCATGGACACTATCGTGACATAAAATGGAGACGAAAGTGTAACATGATGATGACACCGGAGGAGTACAATCGGTCTTCACCGGTAACTTTGAGAATGGTTGAGTAAATGAGCCGGAGAAACCACACGGGATGTGGACACACCTCTTCTGCCTGCGAGCACGGGCACCAGGACCACCAAACTTCTTTGGCTCCATCCGTCTGGGGTCCGCGATCAGCAACGTACGGTCATACGCGACCAACTTTTTCTTCAGTTCCATGGCGCTGTAGGCATCGATGTATTTGGAGTAGTATGCAACAACGGCTTTGGCGATAGCCTGACGGATGGCATACACCTGCGAGGTGTGTCCTCCGCCCTTGACACGCACTCGGATGTCGAGGGGTGCAAAGGAGTCTTCTCCTGTGACGAGAACTGGCTCGTAGATCTTGAAGCGGAGTATTTCGGGTTGGACAAGGTTAATGGGAGACCCGTTGATACGGATGAGGCCACGGCCCTCCTTTGCATACGCTACCGCGGTAGCAGTCTACAGAATACGCGAGGTAAGTACAACTGCCACATCGTAGCTTCCATAGTGCGGACCTTCTTTTTACCGAAAGTTTGGACGGCCTTTGGTGTTGACATTGTGTTGGTGAGAGAGGCGATCTGCAATGAGTGAGATCAGCCTCGTTCGATAGAGTCACATCCAGGGAGCGCAAGTCGCATCCACCACATTCCCCTACGATTTCGACCGAAACATCGCCCTGCTGGCATGCTCGACTCCAAGGAACGGACAGAAGACGAGCGAGAGGACGATTCACTTACCCACTCTGAGTTCGAGTGTTGCTGGTCTTTGCTTGTGGTGATCACACACACCGGACTGTGGCGATGGTAAATAGTTCCCACGATCCATCTATAGTAATTTTGGCGTGCGTTCTCTTTTTGTACTCTAGCCATGCTTTCAACCTTTTGGCATGGAGCCCGTCAAGCAAGTGGTGCACCGGTCCTGAGCAGCGCACGAACAGCGCGAGGCTTGCAGCTCATCCCAAGTCTAGCACGGACATTCGCTTCAGCCGTACCAGCCCATGACCAGGAATGCAAAGGTCTTTTCGTTTGTTTCACTTCGCCAATATACTCCTCTGCTAACCCTGCGCTAGCCATCGATATCGCAGCACCAGTCTACCTCACATTGTCGTCCCTTCAGGGAAAGAAGGAAAGAGATAAAGCGGTCGCGCTTGATTCAGCCGTATTCAACCATCCCATCCGACACGACATACTGCACCTTTGTGCAGTACACCATCTTGATTCTCTCCGCCAAGGGAGCGCCAACACCAAGACGCGAGGGGAGGTTCGAGGGTCTGGGAGGAAAATTCGGCCTCAGAAGGGCTCCGGGAAAGCACGTCTGGGAGATGGGCAGAGTCCTATGCTTCGCGGAGGAGGCGTCGCCTTCGGCCCAAAGCCGCGCGATTTCAGTACGAAGCTCAACCGCAAGGTCATCGAGATGGGAATGAGGGTGGCACTGTCGACGAAGTTCAAAGAACAGAGACTGGGTGTCGTGCCGCGTCTGAAGTGGTACTGCCACAAGACGATCACACTCAAGAATCGACTTGAAACGCTCGGATGGAGAACGGGAACGCTATTAGTTTCTGGCCTACCTCAAGTGGATCCCGCCATCCGGCGCGCCGGACGGAATTTGCGAGGAATCGAGTTCAGACACGTCGACGAGGTGACCGTGTATGACATTGTCAAGTGGCGGCGGGTGATATTGGATCTTCCTGCCGTCGCACTGCTAGAGTCGAAACTGGGCCATAAACAGGTCGCACGGCCAGCTGGGCTCCCTGCAGAGGAGGAGGAGGCGGTTAGTTCCGAGTCTGCTAGCATACAGTAGAGTACTTGTCATTAAATCTCGATCACGTGCTGCGCGCTACGTAACCACGTGATGGACGCGTCCTCATTGCACTTTGCCTCGCGTTCCCAATTCTAACAGCCATGTCTCAACCTGAAACTCAGCCATCACAAAATGAGGAGCGACAAGAAGATTACTCCCTCTCGGGTCCTCTCCTTGTCGGAAAACTAGAAGAAGCAGGGATACACGCTAACGATATCAAGAAACTCGCGGATGCCGGTCTTCACACCGTCGAAGCCGTCGCCTTCACGCCCAAGAAGAATCTCATTGTTATTAAGGGCATTTCAGACGCCAAGGCAGAGAAAATTCTCGCTGAGGGTATGTACGGGCCTGCCTCAGCTTGATCCGATCCTGTGAATTACATTACGTGACTAGCCCAGAAAATCGTCCCACTCGGCTTCCAGAGTGCAACAGAGGTGCATGCCCGTCGTTCCGAACTGGTTCATATAACCACCGGCTCCAAACAGCTGGATGCTCTGTTGGGTGGTGCGTGAACACTTGATTGGTATTGTAGCCTTCTGATTTGCATACAGGTGGCATTGAGACCGGCGCAATAACGGAGTTGTTTGGTGAATTCAGGACAGGAAAGTCCCAACTATGCCACACGCTCTCGGTAACGTGTCAGCTACCTGTGAGCATGGGAGGTGGAGAGGGTAAATGCCTATATATCGATACCGAGGGGACTTTCCGTCCCGCTCGTCTGCTCGCCGTTGCTGAGAGGTATGGCCTTAACGGAGAAGAGGTATTGGACAACGTGGCGTATGCTCGCGCATATAATGCGGACCACCAGTTCAGTCTGCTCACCAGCGCTAGCGCCCTCATGGCAGAGTCAAGGTGCCATAGGAATTCAGCGTGCTTAATTTCGACTCCTGATGAAGGATTCCAGGTTCTGTCTTCTCATTGTCGATTCTTGCACTGCTCTCTACAGAACGGACTTCAGTGGTCGCGGAGAGCTCTCTGCACGCCAAAATCATCTCGGAAAGTTCCTCCGCACACTTCAGCGATTAGCTGATGAGGTTATTTCTCCTTACATTCGTGCGAAGCGTGGCTTATGTCCTTGGTCCAGTTCGGCATCGCCGTCCTCGTTACAAATCAGGTCATGTCAAATCCTGATGCATCTGCCGGTCCATATGCTGCGAATGAGAAGAAACCCATTGGAGGCAACATTATGGCCCATGCTTCTACTACTCGGTCAGCGGCTAACTTTCCTTGTTCCTCGTTGCTCATTCTCTACCAGCCTGCAGCTCAAAAAGGCTCGCGGAAACACACGGACGTGTAAAATTTACGATTCACCGTGTCTTCCTGAAATGGAGACCACGTTTGCTATCCTTTCCAGTGGGATAGGAGACCCTGAGGAAGAAAGCTGAGCAATGTCGGGTCTTCAGAAAGATGACATGATAGGTTGTCCATAGTCTCTGGGAGCTAATGATGTAAGATGAACCGTAGAATTACATGGGATTCTATCTGTTGTAGGTTCGGTAATACCGGTGGAGCATCCTGGTGTTCTTTTATGTAAAGCGTCTGGCTAATGCTAAGAGTACATCCATTTTGTGTAGCTTACATCCATGGAAAAATGGGCCAGTTGAGTGGCAATGGTGACGTCCCGTCGTCACTGGTGTATTATTACACCAAAAGACGTGTCAGAATGTTGGCGCTAGTCTGCCGGATGGCCTCCCTGAGTTTATTAACATCCGAAGGACTGACATCGGCGATGTCGGCCAGCAGGTAAGCAATGTCGCTTTTTGAGTCAGAGAACTGCTTCTCGACGTTGTACGGGGAGAGGATATCATTGACTTGTCTGAGAACACCGGGCTGATTAGTGTGGACGTAGCAGACGCGGACATTGCTGCCTTGATCCGCAGTAATGGCGCGCAAATCGACCTCGGGGAAATTGACTGCCCCGAAAGTAGAGCCGTAGTTGAGATAACGCGTCAGTGCCTGAGAGACCTCTTCCCCGATCATGCGCTGAGCCTCTTCTGTGGAACCACCGATGTGGGGGGTGAGGATCACGTTTCCGATGCTCCGGAGGGCGGTGGTCCATGGATTGACCTGGTCGTCGAAAGCTGCACCATTCGACCCTGGTTCGGCGGGGAACACGTCCAGGGCAGCGCCGGCGAGGTGGTTGGATTTGAGAGCATCGATCAGGGCGGGAATATCAACTACACGACCCCGCGCGTTGTTGATGAGATAAGAGCCTTGCTTCATTTGTTGGAACTCCTGCTTGGAAATCATGTTGATGGTCTCGGGAAGCTCGGGAACGTGAAGGGTGACGAAATCGGCTTCTGCGAGCAGTGTGGCAAGGGTGTCGACTTGGCGGGCAGAGCCGAGAGGCATGATGTTGACGACGTCGTAAAAGATGACGCGCATACCAAAGGCCTCAGCGAGTACGGAGAGTTGTGAGCCAATGTGACCGTATCCCACGATTCCCAGCGTCTTTCCACGAATTTCCCAGCATCCCTTGGATTGTTTGTTCCAGATGCCTGCGTGCATCTCATTGGAACGTTGCGCCCACTGTCGTGAGAGTGCGATAACCTCGGAGACGACTAGTTCCGCAACTGATCTGGAATTGGAGAAGGGAGAGTTAAAGACAGGTATGCCAGCCTTGGCCGCCGTCTCTAGGTCGACCTGATTGGTCCCGATGCAAAAGCATCCGATGACAAGGAGCTGGAGGTAAATGAAGAAGTGAGAAGGTGGACATGGCTGAAAAAGACGATAGCATCACCTTTGTCGCAGCCTTGATAATTTTTTCGGTAATGTGAGTCTTGCTGCGGATGCCGATGGCGTGATAATGAGGGATTTTTTCTAGAAGCTCGGCTTCTGAGAAAGCAGTAGAGTAGTGATCGACATGAAAGCCTTGGGACGTGAAGTAACTGACGGCCTCTTGGCTGATATTTTCGAGGATGAGGAGTTTCAGGTCCTCGTTGTCGACAGGGTGGAGGACTTTTGGCTGCCTGACCGCGTTGAGGACCTTGACAGAGTCGCGATGACGAAGTCTGCTGTCGGGAAGAGGGGAGGAGGACGCGGCGACGACGCGAGGGGAGACTGAGGGGATCGCGATCGGCTGTGAGAGCATGTTGTGAGGGTGATGGAAATAGCTGAGACCGTCCATAGCGACAGCTTTTTATTAGCGAGGTCCGAGGTCAAGTCAATGTTCAAATTGATCGCTGATCTAATCTATATCATCATGCGCCTCTTCCTTCTCGACCATGGCGCCGGCAACGTCCAGAGCCTCGCAAATTCGCTCACAAAGCTAGGCTACACAGATTACAAGTGGATCAGAAATGCGGACGACTTTGCCGAGTTGCATACCATCCCAGATACTGTAAGAAATCGATATCTCACGGGATGTGATCTCATTACGTCTCATACCAGGCCCTCATATTTCCTGGCCAGGGCGCCTTTCACACTGCTATCCAGTCCCTGCACGGTCATGGTCTATTTGAGCCCCTTCAGAAGTACCTCGAATCCGGAAAACCATACTTTGGCATATGCATCGGCATGCAGGTCCTCTTTCAATCTTCCGCAGAGTCCCCTGGCATCCAGGGACTAGGCACGATACCGTGCCCAGTCGTCCGTTTCCACGACACAGATAAGGCGGTCCCCCATATGGGTTGGAATTCAGCCGACTGTCTCGACTCCTCCGATCCCACAGCTCTCGAGGGCGTCTCGTCCACCTCACACTATTATTTCGTTCACTCGTACTGTGCCAAATATGACCCCTCCACTCCTGCTGCCGAATGGGTCCACTCCACCACTCAATATGGCCAGGAGGTCTTTATATCCACCGTGCGAAACCGAAACATATTTGCTACCCAATTCCACCCCGAAAAGTCGGGCCCAGCGGGCCTTTGCATCTTAAAGGAATGGATAGAACAGTCCCGCAAAGGACGTCCGCTCACTCTTCCATCTCCCTTCCGCGCACCACGTCCCCCAAAGTCGAAGGATGGATTCACAAAGCGTATCATCGCATGCATGGACGTCCGTGCGAACGACGACGGCGATCTCGTCGTCACGAAAGGCGATCAATACGATGTCCGCGAGAAAATATCACCGTCGGATCCCACCGCGGTCAGGACGGCTGGTGCAGTCCGCAATCTCGGGAAGCCAGTAGCGCTCGCGGAAAAATATTACACATCCGGGGCGGACGAACTTTGCCTTCTCAACATCACCTCATTCCGACACTCTCCTCTCTACGATCAGCCGATGCTTGCTGTCGTTCGCGTTGCCGCCGAGAAAATCTTTGTTCCTCTCACGATCGGAGGTGGTATCAAAGACACCATCGATCCTGATGGTACCAAACGCTCCGCTGTCGAGGTCGCTGGGACATACTTCCGCGCTGGCGCAGACAAAGTCAGCATAGGCTCCGATGCCGTCTACGCGGTCGAGAAGCTGCGCGCAGCGAACAACGTAGCGGACGGCACTAGCGCAATCGAAACCATATCGAGGGTTTATGGCAGCCAAGCTGTCGTGGTCTCGATTGATCCAAAGCGAGTGTATGTGGATCCTGCGACATACGACGGGTCTTATAGAGGCGAGCTCATCCACGGGCGGGGGGATCGCCCCGATCAGCGTGATAAGGCTTGGTGGTATCAATGCACTGTCTCCGGTGGACGAGAAACACGTTCCGTGTCGGCCGTGGAGTTAGCTCGAGGCGCACAGAAGCTCGGAGCAGGAGAGATATTGCTCAACAGCATCGACCGGGATGGAACAGGTCTCGGTTTTGACCACGATTTAATTCGGATGGTGAAAAATGCGGTATCGATTCCAGTGGTAGCCAGCAGCGGAGCAGGAACCAAAGAGCACTTTGTAGACGTATTCAAGGAAACCAATGTAGAGTCCGCTCTGGCTGCCGGGATATTCCATAGGGAAGAGGTGAGGATAGAAGACGTGAAAAGGATTTTAGACGAGACCGGATTCAACAGCAGAGTCGTATAGATTTCGCTCAAAAAAGTTCGCTCAGCAAGAATACGAGTGTGTTACAATATTAGATCAACATCGCAATGTATAGACCTACATACAACCTCAAAGGGGGTGGTGGGGGGTGGGTATATGTAGATAATAGGACACTAGGACGAATACAGGAAGCATGGAACTGAGGGAAGGAAACGGGGACGAGTCTCAAAATGATAATAAGGAGAAGGGGGTGGCATGACATTGCCAGTTGACTGTTGTGCATTAAGTAGGGAAAGAAAACACGTGTTGGGGAAAACGAGATTCGACCTTGGAGGAGAACTTGCAAGCTAGGCAGGGAAGAAATAAAAGAACAGAAAAGAACAAGTACACAAAACCAAAGATGGTATACTCTGAAGTGAGAGGTGCCTATCTCGGCCCCCTGACGGCATCTTTCACTTTCTTCAACAAGCTCGTCTTGCGGCCAAGGGCGGCGCCAGTCCCGGGGGACCTAGGTGCGCCATCATATTCTGCGTATCTGTCTTCTCCGGACATTGTGCGGACTGCCACTGGCGCAGTGGGCGTCGCTGGGAGCTGCTTCTCCCTTCGTGGATCATCAATGTATACGTAAGATTCAAAGTTGTCTATCACCGGAGACGTGTTCTCCTTCATGTTGCCGCGGCGATCCGTACTAACACCGTTACCTCCAGCAAAGCGACCAAATAACGAGTTCTGCGGACGATGAGTGGGCCGATACTGGTCACCTAATGGTGGTGACGGTGGTTGCTCGGTGGGATCATAACCGACGGGAACATTCGGAGAATCCCGCATCTTCCTGATGCGTTGCATGAGGGACTTGGTGCGTTTCGGGACTCCTGAGGGAGATCCAGGGCCGGTTTCTACGTCAGAATGATGGAGGGGATCGTGTGCGTCCGGGACCAAGATTGGTTGTGGAGGAGGCAAAGCGCCTCGTCGGGGACGACGATTTTCGCTACGATCCTTGTCCCGTGCCTGATGTTGCTTGTCATCGTCGAGATATTCTCTGTAGACCTCTCGAAGGTCACGACCGTCCTTTGAACGCTTGCCAATGGAGTGTTGTGGCGTGGCATGTCGAGAGGCGTGTCCCTCCCTGCCAGCATAAATAGAGTTGGACGGGGTATCCCCGTCACGTCGAGCGGTGCCTCCGCCAGCAAAGAATTCTTCGAAGGGTTCAGGCTCGTGGATCCCCCAGGCCTCTGCGATAGCATCTACCTTCTTCTTTGGGGCGTCGTATGCGGGAGAAAACGCCCCTCTGTAGATGTCTGGAGAAGGGTAGGGGGAGTCGCTGGGAGCAGGGGCACCTGGAGGGCTGCTCCAGGCGAGCATGGGTGCCTTGGTGTGATGGCGGTTGCGAGAAGGTGCACAGGCATCGAAGGGGCCGTCGTGATGGAACACTGGATGGGAACTACGATGAAAGGGAGGAGAGGGGGTCGTAAAAGAAACGTACTGGGCCCTACACCACTGAAATCGAGTCTGTCTATGACGTCTGCGTGGGCGGATTTCTTGCCACGAGGCTTGACCTTGGCTTTTTCCAAGGCATTAGCGGCATGGAGAACGGAATCCTGAGACATCGAGCGGCGGCCGTGGGTGCGGGGAGCTCCAGTTGGCTGATTACTGATGGAGGAGCAGAAAGTGAGATTTTCAGCCGGCGGGGAGAAGAAGGAGACAAACCTGACGACAGTTTGGCTGCGACCAGTCCTGGAGCGGGAGGGCTGTTCTGAGGATTTGAGCTGTACGGTGTCCCTGACGGCCTCTACGATGTTGTCACGAGCTGGGAGCTGCTTATTTGTTGAGGCCATCTTTGGACGCTGGGGGAATTTCGGGGGCGGTTCGGGCGGCAATCGAGGGACGGGCTTGGACTGATGTACTGGATCCGAGAACGGGTCCGAATAGGACCTATGACGAGACCTGTGGCGGGCAAGCTGAGGATTCTGAATCTGAGGATGGTGCTGGTGCTGGAGGGGCTTTGATGTTGATGGTAGTGGCTTATTCGCGGAACTACTGGCACCAGCAGGGGGAAACCTGCCAGTCATCGTGATCGTCGTTCCCACGCCAAGTCGTCTGTACGGAAGGCGTCGGGGCAGTCGATGACGGCGGGCGGGCGGGCAGGCGTGGACGACTCGGACGAGGGGAGGGGAGATGACCGTGCGCAGTGACTCTATATACGCGCTATTTATACGGACAACACCGACTTTGGAGCCACGCTTTCTTCTCTAAACCGCGATGGGCCTCATACAGAGGCTCTGGTCCCGCAAGGAGGTCGCTGACCGCATCGTCGCCGGCGAGCACCTCGTCGTGTACCGCGACACCCTCCTCCGTATACCCCATTCCTGGCTCGACGCTCACCCCGGTGGCGCACTCGCAATCCTTCATTTCGTCGGACGGGATGCCGCCGACGAAATTGACGCGTACCACTCAGAGGATACTATGCGTACGATCAAAAAGTATGCCGTCGGCACCGTCGACACCACTCCCCATACCTGGGACCCTCTCCTTCCCCCAATCATGTCCGGCTGGGTTCGTAAAATGTCCCCAGACGGCTCTCTCGCCTGGCATAACGAGGCGCGTCCCATCGCGTCTCCTTCCAACTTGACATCCGAGGTTCTTCTCGTCCACAAAGACAGTCCTCTCTTCCAGGACGCACACGGTCCTTCCATCTCTACCCTGCTCCCTCCACCCTCCTGTTTGTCCCTCAAAGTGCAGGCCCGCCATTCTGCTGCCTACAAGGAGCTCCACAAGCGCATCATCGATGCCGGACTCTACAAGACCCGCTACCTCACTGGATATGGTCCAGAAGTCGCCAGATACTTGCTCTTGGCAGCTTGCTCAGCCTACGCGTATACACATGGTTGGCTCATCGCCAGCGCCGTTTGCCTCGGTTTGCTCTGGCACCAACTCGTCTTCACCGTTCACGACCTCGGTCACATGGGCGTGACACACCACTGGACTATCGATCGTCTAATTGGCATCTTCCTCGCCGATTTTATTGGCGGCCTCAGCGTAGGCTGGTGGGTCGATGTGAGTATTTGTTCTGTTTCTCGGCTCTGCCGGTTGACATTCCCCACCCTTTCTCTAGAATCACAACGTGCATCATCGTAAGTCCTTCCTTCTCCCCTTTGCCTCGGCTCAATCTTGCCTCCTCAGTTGTCACCAACCACCCTTCCCAGTAAGTCCCGTCTCTGCTGCTCGTTGTCTTCTCACTCATGTTCTCCCAGTGATCCCGATATCGAGCATCTACCGTTCCTGGCAATCTCAACGGCGTTCTTCAAGTCGTTGTGGTCTTCATACTACAAACGTACCATGCTCTTTGATCGTTTCTCGGCCTTCCTTGTCTCTTTCCAACACAAACTCTTTTACGTCCTCCTCGCCTTTGGCAGGTTCAACCTTTACGCAAACGCTTATGGCTTCTTGTTCCGAAAGGCATTTGACACCCGCAAAGCCAGGGGCGGAAGATGGTCATGGTGGCTAGAGGTCATTGGCGTTGCCTTCTTTTGGTGTTGGTTTGGTGCGGTGCTCAAGGGCTGCGGGTCGTGGACCAACGCGTTGATCTACCTTATCGTCTCTCACGTAGTCACCAGCCCTCTCCATGTCCAGGTGCGTAGGGCCATCCATGATATTCTACTCCGCTCACTACAACCATTCTTTGTAGATCGTACTTTCGCATTTCTCCATGTCCACCGCAGACCTGGGTCCTACGGAGTCGTTTCCCCATCGCCAGCTCAGAACGACAACCGACGTCATATGTCCTTCGTACCTTTCCTTTGTCCATGGTGGCCTTCACCTCCAGGTCACCCATCATCTCTACCCTCGTCTTCCGCGTCACAACCTGCGTGAAGCAAGTGTATTGGTGAAGCAATACGCCCAGGAACAGGGACTCGTCTACGCTGAATTTGGTTTCATTCAAGGCAACGGAGAAGTGCTTAATGTCCTGAAGGCGGTCGCAGATCAAGCCCGTCTTATCGGTGTGGTCGCGGATTCAGAAATCCAGGAGGCGGTAGTGAAGAAGGCGGACTGACAGGTAGATTATAGATACTTGGTCGCTCGTTGCACATCCATCGTTCGAGGTGACACTACTGCGCCATAATATATCCTTACATCGAGCAGCTTGGCATGCCGCAAGAAGTCATCAAAACATATTCATGATCGACATATTACTCGAGAGCAAAGAAACAATACTCATGCTAGGACATATCCTGAATGTGACCAGCTGAAATGTGCTCTGATTTTGGGAGTGTACAGTGTAGCATGGAGGTGCATAACATAAAGTAAACATTTTTACTTCTTCTTGTTTGCCTCCTCTTCCTCCTTCTGCATGACAAAGGTGGTTGGAGTGCTGCCAAGTGACTGTGGAATTTGACGTACCTTTGCAGCCCGCATTTTGCGCTTACCCTCGTATCGGGAATTGGCTCGGGCGATGCGAAGGGATCTGTACGCTTCGAATGAACGTTCATCGTCCGTGATCTTGCGGGGAGGCTCGTGAACGTATGGATCAGGAATAGGAGGAACAGCCCGTGTCGTCTCAGCGGTGAGATCGTCGCCCTGATGCCACAATCAGATGGTTGAATCCAAGCCCTACAAGTATGAACGCTTACAGTAGAGTCACCCTTCTTCGGCTTGGAGGACTTTCTGGGAAAGACGATGAGACGGGCCTTGTAGGCCTTGAGACGTTCGACATTGAGAGCCTTGCCCTCCTCGCTCAGGTTTTTCCTCCGGTGGTCTACGACAATACCAACGCCGCGTGCCTCTTTGCGGTTGATACCCGCCTCTTTTAGCTCTACCAAGGTGAATCCGCGGCCTTCACGAAGCTTGCGGTTGTAGCGGACAGTCTGGCCACGGACAGCGGGGCGGAGGAGTGTGAGGGGGCGGACACCAAGCTTGGCGGCCTTGACTTTGCGAGCCGTGCGTCGGCGAACCTTGCGGGCGGGTTGATTGAACCAGGTGCGCACGCGGCGCTGCCAGTCCTTGCGGAAGTGGTTACCGTGAAGAACTAGAACATGGCCACCGAATCAGGCCGCGGTGGGGCACTCAGCAGTAGATCGACTACGAACCGTTGTTGTGTGCGAAACCCATCTTTTATCTGCGAACGAAAGGCAGTCAGTCCACATCCAGCTCTGCCCAAACTCATCCATCTGGCATCGAGATCGACTCGTACGCGATTTTCAGTATACATATCGCGACGCGCAGAGATGGGTGCTTTGGGCGAGAACGACTGGTAAACTCACCTTGACGCGGGTCTTCTTGACGCTGTTGACGGCGAGGATGGCAGTTCTCGTGCCCGAGAGCCAGGGAACGGGAAATCCCGTGAAATTGGAGCGGAGTTCTATTTCTGTGGCGGTGATTGTTGCCCCTGACACACTTCCACGGTCTCTCGTCCTCGCCGCGGACCAAGGAGCAGGTGACCTCCCGGGCTAGGCACTTCGACGGTCGCAAAGGACGTCCGATCCCACTTGATCCTTTAAATTTAAACCATGTCGGTGTATCGATATTGCCTCATGTTGACGACGGCCCATCACGACTAATATTATGATCGTTGTCAAGTTTGCTTGCTGACATAATTGCGATGGCTAGCAGACAGGCACGTTTTTCTTCTCCTCGCACAGAATTCGACCTTTCGTAGTCTCATTTTCGAGGTGAAATTGTTCAATTGTTTTTCGGTTTTCTTGCCAAGCTATCGTCCATCTTTTTGAGTATGCGTTCTTCTCTTATACCCGCGTTCTTCTCCCTTGCTTTATACCTTTCTGGAGCACTTTCATTCAGCGTGACTGTCGGGTCGGCCCCAACCCAATGTGGTTCTCTAAATATCTCCTGGACAGGTGAGCCAGCCTGCTCGAGTCTTCTGGCGAACTGTGCTGATATGCGTGAATCGTAGGGGGTCAGGCACCCTTCACAATCATGTTGACGCCCGTGAGTCGTCCATCTCAGATGTTGACGTTTTCCTCAATCCATATTGCAAGGCTTTCGACGTTCCGATGACCGTGAATGTACCGTCATCAGCGTTTACCAACAATCAGGGTGTATACCAAGTCTCGCCCTTTCCGTTCTACAACCAAACGAAGTTCGTAGTGACCATGTCCGACGCAACTGGTTTCGGAACTGGCGGGACATCCAATCTGTTTACTGTGGGACTTCCAGTCGGAAGTGCTTCCTGTGCAATCTACAATCCCACTCTTGTGTATACTTTCAGTCTTCCATCTTCGCTACAACAATGCAGGTATATTATCTAAAACTTTCAATCTTTTATATTCGTGGAACTCACATCACATCAGTTCTTACGATTTCACCCAGTATGACGGGGCCGCTCTGCCCGTTACAGTTACAGTCAGTCCTGTCGGCTATTTCAATCTTGGACTCGCTGCTAAGATCTGCGCATTTAGGGACTCATTCCCAGCGGACAATCATTTACTGTCCAGTCACCTTCATCGGGGTCAAGTTTTTCATGGACTGCCGACGTTGCAGCTGGAACCACCATTATTTTCACAATGACGGACGCACAAGGTCGTTCAGGCGGGTCTTCTGACGTGATGACCGTCGCCAATTCCAATGTCGCCAACTGTCTCAATTCGGCTTCACCGTCCTCTACCACAAGCCAGAGTCCTTCGTCGACTTCATCGGTTACTTCACCAGTTACTTCACCCACCTCATCTCATACATCGACCGGTGCTGCTACGGGCACCATTGTCGGAGCAGCAGTGGGAGCAGGTATTGGCGTTGCGATCATCGCCTCACTTGCGGCTTGGTATCTAAACCGTCGTCGCCGCAGAGGCTGGCAGGGCGGGCTTGCGTCGAAGTTGAAGTCAAATCGTCCGGTCTCGTTGGACATGGATCCAAGTACTGATAACGACGACTTCCAACACCCCCCAGTTCACCCGTATCCCTTCCCTTCCGATTCCGCCAGTCGCCTAACTCCCCTCCTTTCACCCGGCTCATTCTCCAATCCAAGTTCTGGGTTTGGTACGCCGTACCACGATTCCTCATCCACAGATCCCTCGGCCCGCTCATCAGAACCACCCTATGGACAGCCTTCGCACTCTCCATCGAATTCACAGGGCAGAGGCTTTGTGGCAATGGGTAACGTTGCTAATTTGTCCGTATCCGCGTCCATGTCATCGAGCGGTCGCCAGAAGGCTGCGATGGCCGGGATGGCGAGTAATTATCCTCCCACTCGCTTCATCGTCCATACCGATGCTGAAGATGAAATCCCCGAAGTTGTACCTGCGGTTGTCGAACTTCCTCCCCAATACACGGAGCGAACGCCTATGGCAATACCGACAGCATCAAGGCCGATGTCGTCAGCGACGGCACTATCAGCTTCCAGTCTTGCCTATGCATCTGGGCAAGGTGTAGATGACTTCCAACACTCCACCTCCCACCCTCCCCTGCAGTAGTACCTTCGATTGCGCTTCTGCCTAAACACCTTGTGTTCCCACGACTCGGTATGCAGCATTTTGGTTTCGAGATGAATCGTTGCTTTGGTGAAAGAACATACTGATGGACATTCAAAGTACTTATTTATGTCTTGTGTCGAGCTTGGCGACCACTTTATTTTCGTTGGTTGAATTCCACAACCTTTACCTAGTTAATTAGCATTTACGTCCAGGGGGACTGGGGCATGAAGTTTAGCAGTCATAGCATTCATAAACTGGTTTACATATTCCGGATGCGTCAAGGAACACAAATAGTAGGACACCGTCGTCGAGTTGATCGCTACAATGGGCGGTTGATGAGTAATGCAACAACTGGGTACAACCTGGTTCGACCCATGAAGAGTGCAGAGTCGAAGCCCAGATAACAAAAAGTCCTTGAACGTTCTAGATTGGTGCCATTCAACCCTTCGACACGGGTGAGCGTCACGAATTCGGTTCCATGTCACCTTCCTCGAGATTTTGCTTGGAGAACGCATCAATCATGGCATCTTGATCTTTACGTCGTTTGTGTCTCTTGCGTCTGTCGTCCTTGATGACGCGCTCGATGCGCCTGCGTGACTTGGTATGGTTTCGGGGATCGACGAGGGCGACTCTACACCTGTAGCATGCGAGCTCGATGCTCGCGAGCAAACGGAGGGTGTCCGAGTTATTCAACGCCTACCGTGCGGGCATTCCGAGTTAGATGTACGTGCGCACACACACACGAACGCGAACGCGTCACGACGAACAAAACGACGTACGTTCAACGACCACGATACGACGCGAGCGCCTTCGACACAACCGATGACGACGAAATTGCCGCGCTTCTCTGCTTGCAGGTCCGACAACTGAACGCACGCGCTCGATAAGGCGACGGAACGAACGAGGCAAGAGAGAGAGAGAGGGTGAGAATGGGGGTGTCACGCACCTCGCCGAATGACACCATCACCTTGCCGGAGGACATGGAGCGGACCACTGGAGGTATGTATGTGTGAGCACGATGCATGGGTGTGCATGCGGACACGGGATCGTACCGACACGGGACGACTGGCCTGTCATCTCCTGAGAGACGAGGGCACGTCCGAGGTATGCCCAAGAGTCCCTTTCCGGTCTCCTGATGTGTACTTTCACTTGGACGTCTCGAAATTCGCGCACGCTGGCGGGTATTGGTGCCGCTGAAGAGGCATGGGTGGAAACACGGGGGGAAAAGGATCAGTGGAAGGATTTCTATGGAATCCGCGACGGTGGCGTACAAGGAGGGGGCACATAACTCGGTGTCGCATAACTCGGAGTACCCTCAGGTCCCTCATCGAGCATACCTTCAGGGAATGAAGAGCTAGTGGCCACTATGGGATCTTCTTCCATTGCGTCCATCTGAGAACAAGCTGACGCGGGCCGTCGAAGGGGTGGCAGTGAACGTATAAATGTACACTGAAGAAAATTCTGGGCTCAGGTATCTTTGAGTGGCAGTATAATATGAGCGACTTCCATGTGCCAAGTGACATGACATCGCATCGATCACGTGATCCATGAGATAGCTCGCAAGACACAAAAAATTCGTCACAATCCACTTTCGATTTAACGATGGGAGCTAGATACAACGTACAGACGTATGATAGCGAAAACGGTCTCCGAAAATTCATCGTTCGAGGGCAGGTACGCGTGGCGATCTGTGGAGATAACAGCATCGACTCATCGGTCCAGGTTGCGAAAACACGAAACTCCGACTCCGTCTCGATAGGGGGCACCACATTTCATCTCATTTCCGGAGTAAGGTAGCTACCTGCCACCAGGCAGAGATTGCGTGGTGTAAAGTGAACTTGACTTATGGGCGTTCGCTTCGTCGGGAAAGTGGCGAGCAAGTCAGAACTGCACCCGATGTGAATGAATCAACGACGACCCCAAGACGAGTTCTGATACGCACGTTTCATTGCCTTCCTCCTCCTCGGCACGAAGCCCTGAACTTTCATCCATTCCGTTTTCTCGTGGTTTCACTTGACCGCCAGCGCCTTTGACATCCCAGCATCGCACCGTCCAATCTGCACCACCGCTGACAAGCATCGAGGACTCTGCGCTGAACGCTAAAGAGTACACTGATGCGTTATGGCCCGTCATCTTTTTGATTCGCTTGCCAGACCCCAAATCCCAGAGATTGATAGTGAGGTCCTCCCCCGCGCTAGCGAGATACTTACCATCTGGACTAATCGCCAATGTGGAGAGCGTTCCTTGATGCCCGATGAATACCCGCACGCATGCACCACGTTGGACATCCCATAGACGGGCTGTCCAGTCACTCGATCCAGTCGCCAAATACATCGAGTTGGGATGGAAGCGAACACACTGGATGGATGGTCAGCGAAACGTACGTAAAGGACTGCCAATCTACCTACATCAACGTCACTCAAGTGTCCTGCGTAGATCCTTAGACAAGACGTCCGATCCGTGGACCAAAGTCTCGCAGTTCGGTCCCGACTAGCGGTCGCAAAATAGATGCCCATGGGGCTCCACTGAACATCCCAGACCGGCTGTTGATGACCGCGGTACGCAACGATGTTTGTCATCGTATCCAGCGACCAGAGCCTAGCTGTGGCGTCCGCCGAGGAAGACAACAAATATCTTGGAGGTATTGCAGAGCCACCGTGGGGATCGAAAGACAGAGAGTAGACTGGTCCACTGTGTCCAACCAGCTTCCGAGTCGTACTACCTTCTCTGTCTCGAAGTCTGGAGGTACTGGCTACGGGTGCAAATTTCAGAGATGCCAGGACCCAAGGAAATTTCAAGCGACTTACGATGCTTTGCCGTATCGGATGTCTTGTCTTTCCGTGACCCTTTGAGATTTTCACCATTCAAGCTCCATAAACGAATGTAACTCTCCGAGAAGCCAGCCGCCATGAGCGTAATATTGGGGGAGAAAACGCAACATGGGGCACTGGTATCATCCGTCTTCATCAAGTTGTGAACTCGAGGGCTCAAGAACTTACCCTTCTCCCACGTCATGCAACGTGTACGCACAGATGCTTGGCAAAGCACGAGCTCGCGCAGCTGCGCCTTGGGCAGAACCAGGGTCGACGGAAGTGAGAGCAGACGGCTCAAACCGTATGCGCCTCCTTGCATCTCTCACCTTTTCTACTTCCCTCTGCACATCGATCGTTTTGAAGGAAGGCGGATGGGGAAGCATGTCCGCTTCAGTCGGTGAAATGACACCTGGAACGGCTTGTGATCGAGCAAAATGTACGTCATACTGTGCGTTGGGATCTCGGTCCATCATCGCCTGCTCTCGAAGGACTCGTTCCGTCTCTATACGTAGTTCTTCCGGAATCGGAGGAGGACCAAGCTTCAATTCACCTTTCGAGGCGTTGAACGTGTTCGGGTTTGGGATGGCAGAGGTGTTCGTAGCCTGAGCGCTTCTGGGAATGAGTGATGAAAGAAGCCCAGTGGACTCTTCCCATGCGTTTGGAGAGACGACAGTTGTGCTAGCAGAAGTGACTAGAAGGAGAGTGAGTATGAAAACGAAGGGGAGAGAAGAACTGATTACCGTCAAATCGCAAGTGATTGTTCACGACACGCATGACGGTCGCTCTCCCCCTTTTGCCCATTTCACCAGAAAATCCATCACCTGCACCGAATGCCTCACCACCAACACCCTCTGTCAACCACCCTACAAGAAGGCTGAAGCCTGAACGGGTTATTCTGATTATATACTTTTCGTTGAGAAAACGTTGTGCGAGGGGATCATTCTGAACATGTGAAGGCAAGAGGAGTGTGGAGAGGTGATGCAAGGTCGAGTTATGGCTGGGGGTGAGCGCGGGAGCGAACGAAGAGTAAAACCGTATGGCTGAAGAGTTACCTGTGCTTAAGAATCTCATATGTTTGCGATAGATGATCGACGCACCAGCTTCCTTGAAACCTTTTTGGATGAGATCGAGATAGAAGTGACAAAATATTGGGTAGAGTATCGGACGAAACTCGGGCTTGAAAGATGGACGTGAGGGAGAGGGCAGTCGGAGAATGGGGAGGGGCATGCCTTGTACATATCCAAAGAGCCTTGGACCCACGCCTCGAGTTCCTTGAAGCCTTCTTGTTTATCAGTGGGGTCGACCGAAAGAATGTCCTCCGCGCCGACACCACCCAAGCTTGCGATAAGGTTCTGAATATTGGGAGGATTGCCCATGGTGGTCAACTCCTGGAGGACATTGATGTTGTCCTTTAGGACGTTCTCCCCTGGACGGGAAGGTTTCTGTGCAAAAACTGCGAGAGACTTGATGAGTTCATCAGAGGTGACGGTCTTTTCGGATTCTTCTGTGGTACTAGCTTCGAGGATTTCGCGAAGGGCAGACTCTGCGCTCTTGTGACCGCGGGCGTGGAGGTATTCGAGGATGAGACGATCTATCGACGCCGATTCTGCAATGGTGGGCGAGACAGCACCAGACGACGACGACGCGGCTGGCGTAGCGGTGGACATTGTCTGTACGTTTGTCTTGAACGGGCACTTTATTAGATTGCCTAATCTAGACTTATTTACGTGTTGTTTGTCTCGGTCCTATTTAGCTTGTCCACCCTCTCCACATGGTAGTAAGTTTGCTTGCCTTCCCGTACTACTCACGTCATTCTGCCATCATCCATGGTCAAACTCAAGAAAGGACCTACCATCCACGGCACACTTCAGAATGTCATCATTGCAACCATTAACGACCCCAACTACTCCTTTTCCCTACCCAAGCTAGCCGACTGGGAATCCATCGTGGTGTCTAGTGCAGACGAGAAAGAGCGAATGGAGTTCGTTGGTGACGCTGTCATGCACCTCTCTGTAGCGTTGTATCTCTATCGTCTCTTCCCCGACGCTACGCCTGGCTTGTACACCGTGAGTTCACACCACGACACAGCCACACCCCCAGAGTCACCCCACATTCCAGATTATACGTTCAGCCGTAAATTCCAACGCAACATTCACTCATCTCATGGTAAAGGCAGGCGCGTTCGAACTCCCATCCCAGTCCCATAGTACGAAAATCGCTGCAGATTCGTTCGAGGTCATCGTGGCAGCACTCTACTTTGAACGTGGCTTTGCCGACGTCTGCACGTGGGTCCAGGAGCAATACGGGCCGTTGATCGCAGCCGCCCGGAAATCGTATGATGAATTGTCAATTATTTCTTGATCTGCCTGGCATCTGTATTGATTCAATTCGCCAGCCGCACAACCACAACCACCAACCGCTACATCCCCTTCTTCTCAACCAAACGGTGCATGGGTGCCCCCAATCCTGCGAGCACCCCGTTGCTCAAGAAAATCAGAATGTCGAGCGCGCGTAATTCCCCACGGAGCACACTGAGTAATGCACCGTTGTATTCTATCGCTTTCCGCCCTCTCACGGCCAATGGACAGTGGCACAGCGCGTTATCAACCGCATGAAATCAAAGGGAAAGGTCAAGCTCTGCTTCCCAACTAGAGTATCGAGACCTCCGTTCGCGACACGCCTGCGCAATTCTGAGCTCCGCACTCCAGAGCCAGAGCGGCCACCGCTGGTTATTGATCTCACCTCGGACAGTGAATCTGATGAAGCAGCGGCATCATCAAGTTCACGGGTCTCCCAGGCCAGGGTCAGGCCACATGACTTGTGCCAGATCTTGCACCCTCCGGTAGGTTTTTTCTGAATTTGACGGTGTAATCCACCATTGTCGTGTCCTCTGAATCACGCTCGTCGCGTTGTATTTTTGTTTAGCCAGAACCCGACATCAGTCCTCAATCCGATCAAAGCTCCTACAAGTACACCGGTGTTGATTGGCCACCAAAGCAAGGTTCCATAACATCAGAAACACTATCGCGACCGTCTCCGGAGTCGATGTCATCCCTTGCATCCTCTTCCATCCCAACGCCACCTGATCACATAACATCCAACGTTCCACAGGCCGACATCGAGAGCTCTAGCCGGCCAGGTCTCTCACTGCCACTCCAGTTGAATAATACACATATCACCTCTGGCACGCACGAAGACCCGATAGTAATCGAGGACAGTGAACCTGAAGATTGAATATTGAATATTGAGCTGTCGTGTTCTATTGTTGCTTTCGTTATCAGAGTAATTTTTATGTACATGAAAATCGTCGCCCGCCCACGGAGACGCTGGAAATGTTGATTGTTTTCACAAGCGCATGATATCAACGCGAAGACTAAAAAATATGGGAGGATACCAGCCACTTCAAAGGTGTTCCTGGAGTGCGCAGTGAAACAGATCAATGACGAGATGTAAACTCCACGTATGTAGTTAGTGTGGTGTACCGTCGCCTTGGCCATTGCGACAGGTCCACAGAATTATGTCTGGTATTCTATTTATTAAAAATAATGAAATGCGGGAAGGGTAACTTGCGTCGACCTTGGTCCTGATCCAGGCGGTGCTACCGGGCAGGTAATGGCCGATTTTGATTGGATTTTTTTTTCCAGTCCGGACGACCGATCATGGTGCGCGTGCGGAGTCTAGTGTAAGGATCGTACTCAGCACCGGAATTGTTGACCACATTGTTCCAAAGCATGTTTTTCGTTAATTTGCTGAGTCAAATAGATATTGATGCGGAGGAGTCACAGTCTGCTGGAAGAGGGAACAACAAGGTACATCTCAAGAGGTAGTGGTGTTCACGGTCCAACTGAGCGGCTTCCACCTCTTGCAGAAGGGATTGGAACCAACAGAGGGTGCATCACGACAGACTTGACACGACAGAGCGAGCCTAGGTCTCTCTTTTGACGGTACCAAAGGTGTTTCAACTTCACGGACGCAAAGGGAGTGACGCCTGCGGAGAACTAGGATGAACTAGAGACGATCACTGGCAAGGAAAGAAGGAGATGTCGATTAGTAGACCTGGTTATCAAAGACGTCAACTGCAGGGGCAATATAGGGACAATCAATGCGAACATGAAGGAGAGAGGTAGGGCGAGAGAAGAGGGGTCGAGCTCTACAAAATCACCACGGGTTCCTCCCATTTGGCCTTTGGCCCTTTGCCTTTGTCATTGCAGCCACAACAGAAAACACGCATTAACGCGTCCAATCACCGACTTGGCGTATGTGTAAGGGTCTTCTGGGGCAGATGTGATGGTCAACTTGGAAGCGATGTGACTCGGAGGGTGTGGGTAGAAGGGAATACGTACTGGATACAACTGGAAGCGAGAGATATCAGGGACTCAAGTAAAGAGCCACTAGTCAGTTGTATGCCTGAAGCTTATTTGTACGATGCGGCGGATTCCTCCATTGCGCCGCTTGGGTGAATGAGGCCAGTTCGAAAGTTTGGTTGTTCTGCCTGTACGGTATTTGACATGCGCTCACCAGAATAAAAGGTGAGGGTGGGGCCGGCACCCTTGGATATCCACACGGACCATTTGTCTCTGATCGGTCTAGTACCGTGACGATGCTTGGACCGGAGTTGATGATGATCGACTCTTATGAGCCTACCACATCGGGAATGTGGGAATAAGTTGCCTATTCGGTAACCATGTTGCAAAACATTGAACGAGTCGCGCGCGCGTTGGTCAACGTGCTTCCCGACGATGACACAGACACGCGCCCTCCCGCCCCTCGTCGACCTCCCCGCTCTCACCACCGCCGCACGCGTCCTCCACGACTACTGTCTCAAGGACGCCCAGTCCATTCCCGACCTCGGCGACCTCCTCCTCCCCCGTCCGTATTCCCCTCCTCATGCACGTCCCCCACTTACCCCCCTCTAGCCTCAGGCCCTCCTTCGTCAGCTGCCTACAGCGTGTTTCCCGACGACTATCGTGTCCCATTCCAGAAGCGAAGGCTCGTTGGTATCCCCGATGCCCTCTTTCAGTATTACAACAGTGCGTCTCCTCCCTCCCTCTTTCTCCCCGCTCATCCCTCTCCCAGCCACCAACGTCACCTCCCACATGGGCCTCCTCCCAGAGATAGAGCGCGTGTGGATCTCCATAGACCACAAGCTCTTTCTCTGGGACTACCTACACAGGTCCGTTCTTATTTCTTCTCCGCCCCCCCTTCCTCACCTCCCCACAGTCAGGACATCAGCTCGTTTGTAGACCAGCCAGATGTCATCACTCATGTCGCCGTCATCAGTCCAAAGCCTGCTGTGTTCGTTGACGAAATATCCTCCCTCATGGTATTGTGTACCCCCGTCTCCGTCCTCCTCATCGGCCTCTCCGTTTCTCCTATTCCCCAGAGCAACCGTAAAGACATCAAAATGTATGCTACAGACCTGTCTGTATCGACAGATGTAGAAATGACCTCCATCGTCGGCACTCCCCAGGGTCGCATCTTCATGGCTGGCTCTCAGGACGGCTGTCTCTATGAACTACACTACCAGCAGTCAGAGTCCTGGTTCGGAAAGAGGGTTCAACTCATCAACCATTCCGTCGGCGCAGTTCAGAGCCTTTTCCCTCGCTTCTCGTCCCCAAAACCGGATGGTTCGTCTTACCTTGACTCATTGTCCTCCTCTCACCCTCCTCCTTCTAGACCGCATCGTCTCCGTCGTCTCCGACCACAAACGCAATTGTCTGTACACCCTCTCCGCCAAAAACGTCATTTCGCTCTATCACCTCGCCTCGGAAAGAGCAGTTCAACACATTCAGACGCTCACTAACCTGTACAAATCTGCTCAAGAAAAAGCCCCCGCTTCCCCGGCAATAACCCCCTCTAACTTTCAGATCATTGCATTGCATGTCGTTGACCCCGCCGAATCTCGTGTTGGCGTGCAACTCGTGGCCATCACCATCAACGGTGTTCGTCTCTATTTCTCTCCCGCTTCCCCCAGCTTTTCGTACGCCCCAACTACTAATCCGCCCGGTGCTCTGCGTCCTCTCCAACTCGTACACGTACGCCTCCCCCCCTTGAACCTCTTCCATCCCGACGAACTCGCACGTCCATTAAACCGTGTCCCGTCCACCTCTTATAGTGCTGCTCGTGTGGCCCCACCACCTTCTCCGTCTCGCCCGTTCATCGTTTCGGGCCTGGAAAACTCTTGCTATCAGGACGGTCTCACCATCGCAGCTCAGCCAGGCGATACTGATGGCACTGATTTTCTGCTTTGTGTATCCCCTGATCTAACCCGCATAGGTACACTTGGCCAAGTGTCCACATCTAATCAACAACAGTACATTGCAACCGCTCAGCCGACGACCTATTCCACTTCTTCATATGCAACGAGTGGAAATCAGCGCCCACCGCTGACAGAGTACGCCACTTTGTTGGCTATTCCGGGGCGTACTTGGGCAATGGCTAGTGTGCCACGATCATCGTTGCCGCCGTCCGCTGCTCCATCGCCCGCCGTTACCAACGAGCTGGCATTGCAGTTCTCGGAGTCTCCTCGACAATTCATGATTCTTACCAACGTCGGGCTTACTTTTCTGGTGAAACGAAGGGCGTTGGATTATCTAAGAGCCGTCATCGAGGAGGCACAGTCCGAGGGTGCGGTTCAGCCAATTATCGAGTTCAGAGACAGGTATGGACCCAAATATTGATCCTGAGGGATACGCTGACATTGAGGCTACAGCTTTGGAAGAGACCAAACATGTGCTATGCTTCTGGGACTTGCTTGTGGAAACACATTCATGGACACCAGCGATCATTCGATGCCTGGCACACTGTGTACCGTAAGCCCTGATGTCGTAAACATTGCAAAGCAAGCATTCTACGACTTTGGCGAACGTCCGATCTGGACGGAGAGGGTGACATATGGCACAAGTAAGTTCTACACATATTTTCCTTCACAGTACATGACCACCTCTCATTTGTAGGTGAAAGTTCGGGAAGTGCAATATTCAGTGGTCGCAGAGAGGGGTTTGCAATGTACTTTGCGCGCCTCATCCGACCACTTTGGAAAGACAAGATAACGAAGCCGGGGTAAGTATCTCAATCTTTCTTCCACGGCGTACCTATTTCGTTTGCTGCGCAGTGCTTTCGGTCTTCAGGAGTTGAACGTTAATGATAACCTTCTCGTTACCGTCCAAAAGAACCTGTATGCGCTTAAGGAATTCTTGGGCAAGAATCCTCATCTTTTCCATTCGACACCTGGTGATCCCGCCACGTCGCGCAACACGGTGGGTCATGAGCAAGAGGCGTGGAAGGTTTGCCTTCGGTTGTTGATTGTTGCCGCGTTGTTTTCACATTTGTTCTAGGCGGAACAAAGTTCAGTGGCCCAGCTTCAGGCTCTTCTCACGAGAACAATCGAGGCCATATCATTTGTGCTCCTGCTGAGCGACTATCGATTAGGAGAACTGATAACCCAGTGAGCGCTCCTCTGTGACCGGCGTGTGCACGGCCTGACATCGTACAAGATGTGACGGCGAGACTCAAAAACTGGTGACTGCGATGACCTACGAGGAACTTATTACCACCCAGAATGGAATAAATGCATCGCGTGCGTTAGTCAACATTGTGATCGATCAGCAGATCGGTCAGCAGATCAGCGTATGATTGCCCGTTCGCGCACCCATGGAACCGTGTTTGACATGATGTCTTGATCAGGTGGACACTATCAGCGAAGTTTTACAGCAACGATGCGGTTCTTTTTGCAGCACTGATGACGTTATGTTATACAAGGCATGTCAATTTCCTCGGGGCTGGGCCCCTACTGATCGCTCTGATACAGGCCCGAGAAAACGTCCGCAAGGCGGTCGAGTCACGAAATCCTGCCGAACGACAGAATTGGTTAGCAGAGTCGTTGAGGTAATCACATCCTGGAAGCACAACCGTCACATTCTCATTCGGCTATTTGTCAGGTTGTTCACAAAAGGGGCACGCATATTGGAATTTGAAAAGATCCGTGAGGTATGCGATGAATACCGAGGGTTGAGTTTTGCCAAAGGTCCGTGAGCGCCCATGTGCAGTCTGCTCCACAGAAACTCATGCACTCTCAGGCGCCATTGAGCTCCCTCTGAGCTGTGCACAAGCAGTCGACCCCGATAACGTCGGGCTCGAGTATTGGCTGGCTGGGGGCCCGTCTAGCGACAACCGTGCGGTTTTTCTCAAGAAACGTGCCGACTGCTATCAGCTCGTTCTCCGTTCTCTCGATTCGTTTGAGCAAAAGGCCTCCCATGCCCAGACACCCGCAGAGGATCTCGACACTATTCGAAATCATGCTTATACACTCGCATTTTCCAGCGAGGATGAGATGTTCCACTCGACTCTGTATGACTGGCTGATTGGCAGAGGATTGGCTGATGAGCTATTGGCTGTGCGTACTATTTACTTTCTTCGACCACTGAATGCTGACGGGCGCGAAGCTGCGGCCCCAATACCTTGAGGCCCACCTTCGACGAGAGCCTGTTACACTTGCGAAATATCAGCTCCTGTGGCAGTTTTACGTCAAAGATGGTCAGCCACTACGTGCTGCTGAAGTTCTTGCTGTTTTAGCAGAATCCACTGAGTACGTGCATAAAGACCCTCTCCGTGATCCTACTGATCCAAATCATTCTTAGCATCGACTCAGACTTGAGCACGAGGATCGAGTATTTCACCCTTGCGGTTGGAAACGCCAAGTCTCATCCAATAACCGCCAATGGCAGGCATGAGACTGCCATCGCGTTCCTCACCGACCTTGAAGAAAAGCTTGACGTGGCTCAGGTGCAACTTGAGGTGTACAATGCACTACTCCCTCATGCAAGCAACCCTAGTGAGGAAGGTCACAGGATCCGGCAGTTGAACAAGAGGTTATTCACTATATCAGAGGTGTGCCCCTCAATTTGTTGTCTGCTCCCCCCATCTGACCGCGCCCCATTAAGCTCTATCAATTGTATGCGGAACCTTTTGACCTGTCGGTCTTGAAACTGCTCATTCTCCACGTGTCGGAACACCGGGATGAACACCTTGTTCGGCCCATCTGGGACCGGATATTCGAAGACGGTAAGGGTAATATTTTTCGACAAATATGCAGGTTTAACGCCTCGCTCAGCTCTGGAAAAGGATGCAGATGCGCACACGCACGCAGACCACGTCATAGCCAGCGTTGTCCCGTTAGGAAAGCGATTCTATCCCTCTGAAAGTGCATTCCCGCTCCGTAAGTCTGTGTTTCCTCTACAAAGGACACAATAGACATTTGTTATTCCAGGTTATATCGCGACGTTGCTCGTTTCTTTCTCGTTGCGAAACAAGGCACACCTTCCGAAAGGTTGGACACCTCGAGTTTTGGTCCAATGCGGTGTGCCACATGCAGAGATATGGGATGTTTTGCATGACATGTACGAGTCACATGTGAGCGTCTCCGCAACCTTTACACATGGTGGGTTCGCTGAAGAAATTGTATGATGCCAGGTCCCACCCTTCAACAATCAGGCCAGCGTCCAGGCAATATCCGCAGACATTGCCGTCCTACTCAATGATTGGCTAGAAGAGGCCAAACGACCGCAATCGTCAGCCGCGCACGCTGAGCTGCCTGCTGGACGTATAGACATGGCCGTTGGCCAATATCTCGCCGAGCTGGACTCGAGCAACAACGAGACGAGGGTCATATACGAAGGCATCAAACGCCAATTGCGACGAAATTGGTGAATGGGTATGATATTGTACTTACATCGGCTATTTACACGTACTTGATCTCGAAACCCATACATATGAATGCGTCTCAAGTGACTTCGAGTATTGAATCCTCAGCCCACGTCAGGAACCGCTCAGCCCACATCCGGGTATAACGATACACCTTGTACAAAGCTCTGAAAACAGTTAGTTTCGCAGTAGGGAAAAACAGACTCGTTACTGACCTCGCGACTCCGATAACAATGAAGATGACGATCACCGCAGCAGCGAGGTCCGTGTTGTTTCCCCTTCTGGTTCTGTTCCCTCTCCACCGGGCGATCCACTGGAGTGGCCCCATGAAGGGCAGAGTAAGGACCATGTGAATGAGCGACCCTACCCCCACCATGGGTAAGCCTAACAGGAACCTGCGGATGAAACGGCCAAGTAGACCGGTGGGTTGAGGGAGGCGGGACGGAATAGACGTATTGAACGATGGTGGAACATCCAAGTCTATGGGCAGCACGTCCTGGTCGCGGAGAATCCGAATAGCTGCCCTAACCAGGTCCTGCGCGACATCGATCGGAGAGACGAAGAAGTAGGTCGTCCCAAACATGGACTGCTCCTCTATGGAGGAGAGGAAGTAGCTTGTGACATAAGATGAAAACATGACCAAGAGAACGAAGAAAAAGGAAGACAAGAAGCCGACGATGACTGTAGGTGGATATGATCAGGGAATTGATCAGTAAGCTAGAACAAAGTGACGTACCTGGATTCGCCCCCAGACCATACGCCCTGGTGCGAGCAAATCGGTAATGAAAGTGGCATTGTGGGCAACGCCAGAATGCGTTGTTGGAACGAGACGACAATCTCCATTTCTGCAGACATTTGATGTGAACGTACTTTGTGTGTATGCGCGCGTAATTAACAATGCAGCCGGCTGGCAGTTTGGCTGGGGCGTGCTTACGCTGATCGTGCCTGCACAGAGACACGGTTTGAACAGCCTTCCCAAGGAAGGATCTGACTCGTCGCTATCGTAGCAAATCCGGCATTGTTTCTCCTGTGAGAATGGTTTTGTGGTCGCCCGGGGTGTCTCTCTGGCCGTGTCCATTTTGTGAGTGCAGCGAGTCTGGCAACCGCGGTGAGCGCGCACGACGGTCGAGAAAACGAGGACGAGTGTTACCGCTCGTTACCAGCCGAGTTGGAGTCGTCGTCGTCGTCACAGCGGTGGATCCGAGTAAGGACAGATATCATTGGCTCAGCGGAGACATTCAAAATCTCCGTTTGTGGCAGTTCCATATCCGAACTGAGTGGCCCCTCAGATTTTGTTCTTTCTCCACGCTCATCGTACTATGTATCCACTCTCCAAACACGTTGGTGAAAGTCGCCAGGGCCGAAGTTCCATGCTACTCAAAAGTTTCCGCGGACTTTATTAGCGTTGCACAATGCAGTGCATATTCTCCGTTCGTCAGGCAGCGTGGCCGCCAACGACTAATTTACGTTTAGTTATCTGATGCTGATAATTCCCGTTTTTTGTTTCTTGGATGTAAGGCAACTCGTTTTCGCAAACGAGATGCGAGGACGGAGGCGCTGCAGTATGCCTCCGTCCTCGCGTATCATTTGCGCAAAATGAGTCGTCTTAGGCGATAGACGAAACCCATTTATCCACTGGTTTGTTCGCAATCACTTTTGTCTTTGATCCGGCTCAGGGATCGCTCCTTTTATCCACAGCATCCGCGACATGCTCTTTGGAGCATACTTGTATCGGTACGCATATTTCAAGTCCCCGGTGAAGACTGCAAGTTGAATTTAATGCAGAAGATCGCGATCTTGACATACAAGATGGCGCTAACGCGCTAGCTGGGCAATAAACCCTTCCATTGCGGTCGAAATACGCTTTCTTGCGTACAATACACATGTGTTATCCCACCGGAACCTGATGTACCCCGAGATATGGGGTACAGATCTTGATCAAGGGTTTACGATTGGGGTAGGGAACATATGTCGGTACGTATCATCTCCCTCGTGTGTTTTAGGTGCGAATGAGCGCTAGCCTCTATTCAGACCAAACCTTTCTTGGTACTTGCTCCCTGTGATCTTTATTTATTTAACCCCACCGGATCCACGGTGAGATAACTTTGCAGCTGATGTCACAACTAAAATTGTGCAACCAGAGGATGCTTACTGCCGGAGATCCGACTGATGTGGGACGATCTCGATTTTTCCCCTCTTGAAAAAAGAAAGAAAAAGGTAAGAAGAAAAGAGAACTGCCACACCTTACATACGTCAAAAGTCAATTACTGTGTCGAGCACCCAGGTGGGAATGCAAAGTTCTGGTAAGCTGTAATCTAAGCAACCCTGCAGGACCATTCCTAGTTGTAGAATGCACATATCTTTATCCAGTTACGCCGGAAGCTCAGAGGGTATGCATAATTACCTAGCAGGCACATACCCAATCGGTCTGATACACGGGATGTGGTACAGAGATAAACAGCGCGCTCTGGACAGATCCATTGAACCTCGCGGGCGCGATCAAACGTGTTATCCAGGACACCGTCAAGGATGATCGATGAGGTTCATTCAACAAATATGTAGGTCGAGATGCCGCTGCTGGCAACCGAAAAGTATCCACGCTGTCTCTGGCAGTGCAACCAAGACAGATTTTGATCTTGCAACGAAGGAAGGGAATTTAGAGGTTGGTAAAAACTCCTCGGTTCTATGCAGTTAGGCGCCGGCAAGTTCCGAATATTTTCCTCCAAGGCTTTTCCGAAAGCTGACCTGGACTTCTTCCAGACTTTGGTATCAACGAGATTTATTGTGCTCAGAAGCATCACCGTCGTGATGGTTACAATGTGATGCAGTCGTCAACAGATACTTTGTATAATTTTTCACTGGTCTCCACGCTGAAGCCCGTCCACTGATCGAGACTATGTCAGCATGCAAGGCATGCTCGCTAGCCGCTATCGGCCCTGCGCGCACCCGCCTTGAAAGAGACGAACCCCCGCAGAGCGGAAGGATCCTAATCCCAGCGCCATTCAAATATTGTATTGAGACCTCAAAAGTCAACGAGAACTCGAGGCGATTGCCCCCTGAAAGGTTATTATGGAAGTCATTTAGCTTCACGGTTCGGTGGGTGAAAATGGCAAGGGTCGGTCGAGACTTCTGTACGCACTGAGTTGGCAGATCTCCAGATGGTTATCTCTTCTCCCGCCGGTGACAGCTGGAATGAAGTTTCAGGGACTTTGTTGACATCACTTTTTTGTATAGTTGGATTGGCAGCCATCACGTTGACGCGTTCTTTCTTGGTTTTACCTTCTCACTGTGCCTATTCGAGCTCAAGTCGGGCGCCCCCAGGACTTTTACGTGAAGAGTCCTACCACCCAACCGGACGGTACTCTGTCTAGCACAACGAACGGCGCGTCTCCTCGAGATTTAGAACGAAGGATCGCTGGAGCTTATCGTCTTCATTTATCTGCATACGACCAGAACCCTTTTACAGTCTACTTGCTGTCAGTTGCTCGGAGTGCATTCGCCGCACGTATATCTACCTTGAAGCAGAGTAAGTCATGGCCATCTCTTTTATTTTTCGAGATGGAGACCAAATACCCTATCCCTAGTAATGACCAGATTCTCGCCCTCTCTTGCAGCAACGTAGGGGTGGGACCAGGTGGGACCACCGCGATGCTGGCGTATGTGTATCCCCTCCCCTCCTCATCCGCCCCGTCGTCTCATCCGTCAGGACAAGTCGCGTGTCCATCGTCGACTATAGGGGCAATGTGATATTAGATACCTATGTCTCCCCGACCATGCAAGTCAGTGATTACCGGACCGCTACGACCGGGATAGAAGCTCACCATCTACTAGTCGGTGAGTATATGTTTTGCTTACTCTTACCCCACTGGCTTTTTATACCGGAGTTTTTTTCATTTTATTCTCCACTGACGTAGGGGATACGCCTACGTTTGATCGTGTCCAGCAGCATGTTGCGGAGCTCATCAAGGGTAAAGTAATTATCGGACACAGCCTATGGCACGACCTTTCGGGTAGAGTGCACGCATATATTTTGGTCATTCGACGACCGAGCTCATTGGATCGGGGACAGTGTTAGGTATCCCACATTCCGCCGTCGCAACACGCGACGTCGCGCTGTATCTACCCTTCAGAAACGCGCTTCGTTCACCCAATCAAGTGGTTGGCCTGCAAACGCTCATGTGGCATCTTATGTGTCGGCGCTGTCAAGACGGCCACATACATCCTGTACGTCCGTTCACGGCCTGTTGTGTTATTGGCGATGTGGCCGCAGAGTTGACTATCCCATTCTCTCAGGTCGAGAACGCACGAGCAGCGCTCGACCTATACCGAACGGTTGGGGCAGAGTGGGAGGGAGCGATCTCGACGGGTAACTGGCCGTCGTGTCTTCCTCCGAGCACCTTCTCGAGGTGTTACCTGTGACTTCACTCCTAGGACATTCTTTTGGCCTTCTTGTTCCCAGCATGTCTTCCATTCAATCTTGTTCTCTCGCATGGCATTCCTATAGCATCGAAGCATCTTGTGTTCTAATGTACTCGTAGTTCCCTGCCACTAGTACTGTAGCTGTCGGTAATGCGAACATTGATCAAATGTATTGTTTCCTCGAAGGGCCCGCGCGTCAAGCCATGCCAGTCCTCTGCCGAACAAAATAGGTATATACGCGAGTGCGTAATCAGCAGGCCCGCTGCACAACTCACGAGGGAGCCTTTGAAACCAACCGCCGTCGGAACTTGTCCTCTATCACACGCCATCGCCTATTCTCGGCGCCTCGTCGAGTAAACAACGTCCGCCAAGGTCTTTGTCGGGTCGAGGTGGAGACGGAGGAACGAGGCAAGGTATCGTGGAGAAGTCTACGGCGCCGCTCCAGCTTTAACATGGATTCGACGATGTCGAAGCGGCCTTCCTTGAGCGCAAGACTTGCGACACGTCGTAGGACTGACCTAGACTGGACACGCGGACCCCACCTCTTGAGAAAGAGTCGCAGACAGTGTATGGCAAGCGTGCCACTGCGGCGACAGCCGCGCATCGATTCGAGGAGCAGAAACAAGGTTGTGGACGAAGGTTTCAAATCCGGGCGAGCATGCAAGAACTGCCAGAGAACACGACGTTGGGTAAAGTGCCGTTTCAGACCAGATTTTCTGCGCCGAGCGACCGCGGATAGATGCAAGTGGACGAGGTCGAGTACTCTGCGCCGATCGGACCGTCTGAGCTGGGGAGGAAGGGACTTGAGGTACGACAGGGCGGTAGAGAATGCTAATGTGCTCTGCCCCACCCGGTGCATCGTCTGGGTGATGATGAATATGGTTCTGGGCGTGATCTGAACGTTGTCGGAAGAGGTAAGCAAAGGGGAGACTTGCATGAGGGCTCGGTATTGCGAGAGTTCGACGGTACGAGACCTTTGGCATGGGCGGGGCACGAGTCGCTTTCGGAGCACAGCGTCCGCCGAGCTTGCATCACCATTTGGCATACGGCGGTCGGTGACAACCCAGTGTCGCATAGCACCGCGTTTCTGGGAACCAAAAAGCTCGAGCCACAAGGGGAGGGGAATGGGGTTATTGGTCAAGTTTGCGGATGCGTTCCGTTGGGCTGAGATCTCGAGGACGCGTTTCCAGGCGTCATTCCACTTGCCGATCCGTACGAACCACCTGACATGGAGTTTCCATGTATCCATATTTTCGGGGACAGACTCTACGCGCATTGCACGGAATAAGAGGCGGACATGGGAGAAGGAGGCGTTGCGTAGAGCAAGAGCGATGAGGAGGTTGAATGACCTGGTGGAGTGAAGTGATTTTGGGGAGTTGAAGTGATAGTCGATTGCCCTAGTGAAGTGAGAGGAGGAGAGGGAGATCAAGTTGCGGTAGAGAGCGAGTGGTGATGAGGGGAGAGGCATGACTCGCTCGGAATTTCTTCTTCCAATGGGATTCGCGCGACTGAGACGCTCGGAATTAACGGAAACCGAGGAGATCCAACGAATGGCATTGGTGCAACTGCATCGCCACATTGATATTATACAGTGCGAAAAAAAAAAAAAATATGATAAAAAAAAATTGTTAATCTAATCCTCCTCCTCCATCGCATGCACCACGTTCCGTCCGACCAGCCATCCCACCTTCCCAACCCATCGGTCCCTCACTTCCCTCATCACACCCCATCCCTCAGGGCCCCTCGTCTCCGCAAACTCGTCCAACGTCTTCTCCCAGCTCCGCACCGTCTCTCCACCAAACATACCCCCTTCCCGATTCACTATCTCGTCCAGTCGGTCCACCCACGCCTCCCATTCTTTCGACAGCCGTGGAAGTAACAGCGGGGCGAGCGACGCCTGCGTCAGTGGCGGCTGATTTGTTATGTGCGTCGTCAGCGCCGAGAGAAATAGAAATGTTTCCGATGGATGTGATTTGTCCTTTTGTTGCGCTTGCACCGCAGCAGTGTGCCCCCGCGCCCACGAACCCGCTTGGCCCGTCTGCGCCGACACGTACGAAAAGTAGAGCACATAGGACATGCAGGCGGACACAAATTCATGGATGTGAGGTCGCAGTCGAGAGAGAATGTACGACTCCCGCATTCCGCTGTTCCTTTGCTCGTCGTCCATCGTGGACCCAAATCCAGTCCGGGGTCCGTTTAATCCAAACCCAAATCCAACAGAACTCGCAGACGAAGCAGGCGCGTTCGAATAGGGATAGGCATCCCGTAGTTTCCTCGCAGATTGTTCTAGTGCTTGTATCGCCGTATCCAACGTTGGGCGGGGTATAAGAGGTAATATAAGTGATTTCAGTGAAGGTTGAGCATTTATCAGTGAAGTCAAAAGTGGCAAAAGAGCTTGGGGTGGCAGACTCGCTAGACACCGCTCGTCAAACACAAACATCCCGGTGGTCGCGTGCAACATACCTAGTAACACACCGACGTCGACGTCGCCCTCCTCCATATTTTTACCTGCTCTCAAAGACTGTGCTTCCTTGGGTTCGCCATCTTGTGGAGAAACCTTGGCACGCTTCGGAACAGCCCTCTTCGGTCGTTCTGGTGTGGGACTCCGGTCCATCGCGACATCCCTTGCGCCATGACGACTAGATTCCGCATCGTCCTCAGGCTCATGACGACGCTTATGAACACGGTGCGTGGCCGGTGGTGGGTTGATATGTGAGGTCAACTGGTGGAAGGCAGATGGCTGAGTGTGTCCAGGGGTGTAGACGGGCTGTCTGCTTGACCCCGTGGATGAGCCCTGCGAAAGGCCAAACCCAAATCCAAAGAGAGGGGTAGAGAGACGAGTCGGTTCATGAAGAAAATTCAATGGTGGGTGGACGACGTTGGCCATGGTATGTGGTAGACAAGTCAGCGCACAAGCCTTAAGGCTTGAGACTCCCCCACCCAAATTGGCCTGCCCTCACCAGTCACGTGTTTAAATAAAATAGCCGTTTTCCGTCTCTTCCTTTGTCTCTTCCGCCTTTTTCAAGTGAGTCTTATTCTCTCTCGTCGTCGCAATGACGATCACCTTGAATCGCTACTTTGAAGCCGCGGTCGGCTAGTGACCTTTTATCATATACCCAAATTTCTGAGCTTTCTACCGCGTCTCTTTATTTCTGATTCTAACTATTTCGTTCTTAGCCGACTCCCTTGGTCTGCGCCGTGAGTACCTCCTCTGTTTGTCTCGACGTGATGTAACAAATAGAAGTCAAGCCCTGACCTCGTCTAAAGGACGAGTGTTGATGAGCATCCATGCTAATACTGATCTATCTGTCCACTACTTTGCGCATGTATGCTAATGTCTGTCCACAGATACCATTACTGCTAGTAATTAGTATGCCATGTAATCTTATTAAATAGCTAGTATCTCTAAGAGTCCGACCACAATGCATTTGCTAACCACATCAGACCTGCCCCCACCATCATTGTCCCCTTGACATCGGGTCGCCATAACCGCGTACCAGACCAAACCTCAAAAAAGGCTGGTGACTTTCTGGCGCTCGTCCCTTCTACCAGTCGGTCCACCCATCTCTGCGGATGGCGCGCTAGTGTCTCTGGTTCGGTGCGGGAATCATCCAGCATCTGCACCTGGGCACTCGAGGCTTCGCGCGTCGAAGGCAGGGTGTTTTTTGTTTCGCCACATATCCAACTCGTGATCTCACCCGTAGCCCATGCTACTTGGTGGCTCACGTAGACAAAGATGCTCGTCGAGAGAACAAAGTTGACAGCGCGCCATTTTATCCCCAGAATGAGCACAAGGATACCTTTGGTATCCGCCGCGAGCCAAAGATGATATTGGAGGATAAATGTTTCGAGCGAACACCTGCCGATGAACGCAAAAATACGAGATGAACCTGACCGCATGCGGCGAGTTGCATTGCGGATCGTGACGAAAGCAAGGATGGGGAGAAATGAGATATATGGGTGCCAGGCGTTGTAGGTAAACTTGCTCTCTTGCGCAAGCTCAAAGAACATGAACCACACGAGGACCACCGCAGACATTCCGATGGATGCCCGTACAAATACGGGCCAGAGGGTGTGTTCTGTAAGGTGATTGTCACGAATCTTGATGACTGCGAGTGCGACAAACATGCCACAGTATACGATGTATTGATCGAGTGATACCCGAAAGGCCCACTCGCGTGCGGACCAGTGTACGAAGAAGACGCGTTCCAGGATTTCAAAAACTCCCTCCACGAGCCACTTTTGATGTGTGAATACCGCAAATATACCCATTGACGAGAGAATCTTGGCAACCAAGAATGGGGTATTGGCGTTGTGTTGTGATCCAATCCACAACGTCAGATAGACGATTATGAACCATATAGAGACCAAGGGAGCGAAATAGTATGAGAGATAGTCCGCGTTCATGGTGTACGAAAGAGCAAGCGTCAGGAGATTCAGCCTCACTAATATCTGCAAGAGACACCATAAAACACGAGCTTCAATGTCAACAACCGGGCATACCTGAATAACACGCAGGTAACTAAAGTCGGCCTTCTTGAGATAGAACATCGTGTGACCATAACCAGACATAAAAAGATAGGCCGCAACGAGAACTCGGATGGGATTATAGATGCTAGATATCTTCGAAGCACCCAAGTAATGGTATATAAGAATTGCAACTGGAACGATGCGGTCAGAGCGGCGGTGACGGAAGAATGAATCGACGTACTTTGCATCCACCCCTTCCATTCGTCAGTCTGGTCACGGTTGAGAAATCCCAGGTCTTTGTCACCACTTCGAACTGTCGCCAAACCAGCCGCCAGCGAGACCAAGCACAAGAAGCCAAATGTCCAGGGATTGAACTGCTTCTGTTCTTTGAGCCACAATCCTGTCCGATCCGCAAGATAGGCCATGACTACAGCAGCACCGAAGATTATCGCTGGAAGATGTTCTTTGTTCGGAACCCAAGCTTTGGTATCTATACTCATGTTAGATGACGCAGAAATGCTCATGACAGACTGCTGCTTACAGGAGAGATATAGAGAAGCACAAGTATACAGCAACAAGCAGGCAAGCACAAGTGATTGTGCTGGTCCTGGCCAGGGGTACGATCGACAACAAGTTTTGTCCATCGGAAACGGCTTGGGCCATTCATCGTTGCATCGAAGGTTGAGCAGAATATTCGCTTGGGCCTTGACCATGGCGTCGGAAAAGTGAAGACCGTCATAAGTTTGTGAGTCATCCAGCATTCTATTAAACACCGAAGCAAGTGAAATCTGGCCGGAGGGAGCAGTTTCCCACAACTGCAGCCAAGAGCTATTGCTTAGTGGCTTGACACGATGGTAGAGATCGGAATTCATGGCGTCTATGTCGGAGGATCGCATGGTATCCAGTCGCTCTGGAGATAGCATTGAATGAACGGTCTCCTCCACCGGAAGAAAGACGACTTCGTCTGCTGGTTTGCTGCGAGCTCCATTTATAGCCTCGATATGCGCTTCTATGTTGGCCTCCCACGCTGGGAGTCCGCCTGAAGTATCGGCATATCGGAGCCACCAGAGCCCCGAACCAAGGACTAACAAGGCGGGTCGTTCAGACTGGACAACCAACGAATGTTCCATCGACGGATTTATGAGCGCAAGGGTAGAAGTTTTGTTTAGGAATGGGTCCCAGACGAAATCGAGTGTTGTTTGCGATCCGGAAACGAAGGAATGGTTGGAATGTTTTGCGCCGTCATTGGGAGGCTCTTTGGGGAGCTCAGGGTCAACGGTGTGTATGAACTGAAAGAAGAGACCTCGCGTCACTGAATCGCCAACGAAGACGACCCGACGAGATGAAAGGCATCGAGAGGCATCCTTGGATTGGTATGAATGGAGCATACATCCTGTGATACAACCTTCATTTCCCTCGGGCCAGGCATTGGAAAAGACAGGACTTGCCGTCTGGCTGCCAATTACGATAAGAGCTGTCCAGCCAACTCCCCGTTGACATTAATGCATGGCAATGTGTTGGGTCGTACTGGTCTATTTAGGTCATTCGCAACTTGCGCTGTCAGGGCATAATAAAGTTAAATGACGCACCGAACAGAATGAGACGCAACAATCCTGCCATGAATGCACATGCCACAGCCGTCAACAGAGAAAAATGATGCCATGATGGGTCGAGAAAAATGGTTTTTTTTGTTGTAGCCATTGACCTCTGGGAACGAACGTTGGAAGGGAAGCCGTCGGATACTACTAGTCTACTACTGAGTCCTGTACGTAATACTGCGGATTACGCTTGAATTTTCACCACCCTGGAATCCCTGATCGCAGAACTTTTACAGCCTCTAAACGCGATTTTGAGAGGAACGACTGACAGGGGTAGCCAACAGGTCCGATAGCCCATCACTAGGTACAGTCGGGATTCAATCGGTGGTGTTATACGAGCACACAAAACGCAAAAGTCAGCTCCACTAACTCTGTTCTGGAACACTAACTTCTTGACGGCGAACGACTCCGTCGCTTTGGAACCGGTTAATCCGGAGACCAGACTAGTACCTCGATCCATGATGTCGGCCCGTTTCTCACTCTCTGAAACCCCACTTCAACTGTTGCTTCAATGGGTTTCCTCGAAGCATTGTCATTCTGTCCTCTGGTCTGGTCGTATCGTCAAATACTCCCCCTCTCCCTTCTCATTTGACTGTCCTCCATCGCACGACTGAGAGGCGCTCCAGTGGATCCTATAGCAGGAGAGGGGCTACGACAAGGATTAGCTACGACGCTATATACGGCCCTGCACGGACCTCTGCTCTCTCGCCTCCACCTCATGCCCCCTGTCTGGACCGTCCCGCTCCAACGTCGCCACAGGTTGACCAACCTTAGTTTCTCGTTCATTCCTGTGCGGTGCTTGTCTCGTCCCCGCTAGCATGCAGCGCGTGTTTTCTTGGTCTAATCAGACTGGGAGCTATGGTATTGACTGGTTTGGTCTATCACTAGGCTACAACGCAAGCCTGACGCTCAGCGCAATGACATAATTGAGACACTGGCAGAGGTAGTTGAAAATGCCACGGCGAAGGTAGAAGATCTCCTTCGGACGTTAGACAATGTCTTTGGGAATGCGATCAAGAAACTCGAGAAGAATCATTCTGGAGGTTGGGGTCCAGGAACTGCTGAAGCAACAATCCACAGTCGATTGTATCAATTTGTACATTTAACTTCTCTGGCAACCGAAATCATGGATACAGAGGTGGCGAAAGTGAAGGCGGAATTTTGAGCATGTGGTCAAGTTATTTTGATGGTTGTCGCGTTGCAAATTCACTCGGAGGCGGGCGAGGGGCCAAGGAGAAGGTGGGACGCAAGCGGTTAGAAGATCCAAAGCAGTCCGATGAAGACCAGGTTTCGAAAGGGATTCAAGAGTTTAGGAAAGAGATGGTTGGCATTAACCTTATCCGAATAATATCTTTTGGGAACGAGACTCATCAGGATACTACTGAAGGATCGAAGAGACTGAGTAGCATCCTAGAGACACACTATCTAATGTTTGAGTCTAGCGATAAGCGATGATGCCGTAGGAAGACGAAGAGCACCAATGGAAGCAGAACCCGCAGGTATCACAAGAGTCTTCAGAACCGCCAGTCAAGCAACCACGAGAATCTTTGATTCGGAAATGAGTAAGTTATAATATTACACACTCTCAGAGAAAGGGATACGAGGTATCCAGGGAGTGTCCTTTGCTTAAAGAGTAGCTGTCCGTGTAAACGAGGGAATTATCAAGTCATGCAAGTATTATGTACTGAGCGAAACAAGTGGAGAAAGAATCCCAGAGGAGTTATATACTTGATCCGCTGGTTGTAGTGGTGAAACCTGTCGTATACACCGTTAGATCAAAGGGAATAGAATAAAATATGTTTCTTACCAGTTCCCTGACAGTGATTGTTCGAAGAAGTAGGTATACAAGACAAGTAGCGACAACCAGAACAAGCTGTGAAATGTTAAGGCTCCAAGCGCAGGTTGGTTTACCCAGGCATACGTACCAGCATATGGGTCGGAAGTGTAAAAATTCCGGATGAGAACGACGAAAAGCACCACAGCCAATGGGATGGCAGCAATGCGGAATGCCCACATAATGGTCTTGTGGCGCGTCGAGGGGCTGACAACAGGATACAATGTAGTGCCGACGAGGAGACCCATACAAAGCCCTCCGAGATGTGCTAAGGGAGAGTAAACGAATGAGAATGAGTTTCCGGGACGGTTACGTACCGAAGTTGTCGATGTCTTTATCCGACTGTTGGTCAATGATCTTCGATTGTAACAAAGCCAAGTACTTACAAGGGATATAACCGATGGCAATACCGAATAAAAGTTCCACCGTCATCCAAGCCAGCTAAGCGCGTTTAGTACCTTTCTAGGCAATGAGACGTCAATTCGACATACCTTGCGGCCGGGACGATATTGATACTTCCAGTGAGCAAATAGGTCGACCCATGTCACTGCAACTGTTCCGAAGATTGCGCCGCTGGCACCGAGAGACGGGGCACCGACAAGAGAGAAATTACCCCCCAAAACGTTACTTCAAGGGTCTTAGCACATTTTGAAACATATAGATTCTTCAACAACCTACCCAAAGATTCCTGCAGCGAAATAAGTAATCAGAAATCCCAAAGAACCCATCTCTCGTTCGATCTAAGGAGGTTTAGCGACACCAAATAAGTATGGCATGATAGTTACCTGTGCAGATACTGTCAACTGTGCAAGCATGTTCAAAATGATATGAATAAAGCCCGCGTGTAAAAATATGGGGGTGATAAACCTAGGATATCCACTTAGAGACATGCAAAGAACGACAGGAGTTTTGATTTATTACCGGAACCACTGATTTGGGGTACCTCCATGGAACCCTCCAAAGCCACAGACATCTTCGATTGTGCACAGGCTAGTTGCTGGGTTTGCAGTGTCATTGAGACCTTAAATCGGAATGCTTAGCAAACGAAGATCCGAACACACTGGTTTCGTACATGGCATTAGGGTAGACGTCGGTAGACCGACCACAGATTTCATGCACGGAGGAAAACGGGCGCCTAGGTTAATCAAGGCGCTCTCAGAAGGTCCTAACATGGGATTGACAACAGGCTAAGGGAAGTTGAGAACGGTTCCCGGAAAGAAACAACCTGACTAGCCTTAAAAGATACTGGGGTCCCCTGCGCCCGACTATTCACTACCAGCTCGTAAATAAAAATGCACACCATTGCAATGGTGAGGGCATATACTGAAGACCTTCAGCCGAGTGACAAAAAGATGGGGAACGCACATACCAACGAAAGGATGTTTCTGCCGCCCGATTCCTCTCCGCTTGTCCTCTATATGCTGCTCCATGGGATACCTTCCATTCCCTAGGAAGCCTTTGAAAAGAGTGTCCTTTTCTGGCACGGGGTGTGAAGGGTCTCCCGAGGGTTCCGCGTATTCTGTGTAATCCGTAAATTCGGCTTCGTGTGCTCCAGTGATGAATTGCGTACCCAAATCCTGATAAACTGACGTCCGACCCATATCTGCGGCATTATGAACCAAAGACGCCTCTGGCTTTTCATGGAAGGATGAGGAACCGTGTGGCGAATCGTCATCACGATATGGTACATTCATCATAGTATCGTCTGGGTTGGGAAATGTACTTTCTTGCGGGGAGGGTGTCGGAAGGCGGCTGGGTCTCTCCATAAATGAAGGTGGAATATTGTGCTGCCGAAAGTCAGCCGCAAGAGCCTCGGCTTCCGATGGTCCTGCGAGCGGATGAGTGCTAGTCGGATCCCCTGCCAAAACACCGCTGGTAGTTGTGATGAAAGTCTTCGTGTCATCACGGCTGAGGGTTCCCATGCTGAACGGTTCATCATGGACACCATCACCAAATGGATCACTATATCCTCCAGTTTGTCTGATGTAATTGTGCGGTATCGAATACGCCATGACTGCCAGAGACCAAGGCGAACAAAGAATATTTGAACAGCAGAAAGAAGTAGTATGAGAAACAAATGAGAAAGATGGAAACAAATACAGGATCGTCACCGCTACATGACGTTTCAACGGGTTTCACACGCGGAGCTGCGGCACTGCAATGCCAAGTTACCCTTTCTCCTTATGAAGATGTTTGGGTGGATCAGATCTCAGACGCCGGGTACATGAACACAGCGTTCTTCACCGCCTTAGTTGATAGGGAGCCCTTCAGTTTGACTCCACCGTTTTAAGAGGGTGTTACTTGGCTGTCCGAAGGGATCCAAGACCTTTCTCGCAACTTCCACTCCGGCCACCGGAAGGCTGGTGGGATCAAGCATTCCAAGTTGAACAAGTACGCTGGCTTGGTCCCAGTACCTTGGACGAGTCGATTTCAGAAGCGAAGGGAGACGCTGGCGCGACACTTACAAATGCCTGAAAGACAAAATTCGACATCGACTGCAACCAAACATCGATCACAAAAAGGCTTACTCAAAGAATAACTTGTCCCCTCGGAATGCAATGACGCCGACCATTGCGATCTCTAGCGGCTTGCCTGTAGGCGGAATTCCGGGTAAAAAACTGCCTGGTTGTCAGGAATAAATCACCACGTTTATACAGACACGCACTAATCCACTTCCTGTAACATTGAAGGTTCGAAAAACGAAACGAATTGAACGTATGTACAAGACATACCGAAGTGTGCAAACACTTGAAGATCATTTCATCTATAATTCGATCGGAGCCGACTTTCGAAGGCATAATTAGTTGTAGAAGGGTAATCAGCCAGATGCATGCGGAATCTCACTAGTTCTGGAGACCGTGATAAGCTCGAAGTCGGTTGGAGTGACCTTCGCTTCTGATCAAGAAATGATAAATTACTTGGATTTCTACGCTACCGTCGTGAAATGGTACTATAAAACGCATTTTAGTTGCCTTAGTCAGGCCGATTGGTGCGAACCTTGTAGAACCTCGCAAGATCATGATATCCAACACCGCCTGTCATTGTGGGAACGTGATTGACGTATGGCGTCTCTACCTAGTAGGAAGATTGGCACCGAACCAGACTAGGATTAAAGAGGTCTGACCATTGTGGTCATGGTTTCTGAACTAGCGTTTAGGCAGTTGACGTGCAAGGAAATACCTCGACCTACTTGACGCGTTTCTTTCCACAAACTCATAATATGTATGCATGTCCCATAATTTCTCGAGGTTGAAATGAGGGCCCAAATATCGCTTGAGCGTCTCTAGAGTACGAGTCAAAGAAATATTGTTGGCGGAACGCAAGTGATCATTAACGGCGCGAGGCTTGTCAACCGTGACAGAAACCGGAGCCTCTGCAGAGAAAGGGAATGGGGGAGAGTGGGATACGAATGGATACGTGTACGCCTTGATCGGGGGGTGCACGTGTGTTGGCAGAGCATAACCTAGATTAGCTGGGTCCTCCAAAGGCAAAACTGACGCGTGAAAAGCATCCTGAGAGGATGCGAGATGAAATGTGACTCTTCCTAATGATTGGTACTTCAAGCCCGCCACTGATCAAGGCAAACTCACGGTAAATAGTGTGAATCCGTGTCTTTGACTAAGAATCCGGGGGATACATCCCTCGTGTCCGGGCAAAAGTGCACGATGGCCTTGAGGACGGGGCTCGCAAGCCACGAGAGAATCTTATCAGCATCCTGGGTCGTGAGCCCGTAAGTCACGAGGCCATATTCGTTGCCGGCTTCATTAATCATTGTTAGTCCTGCATCATTCAAGACATCTGCGAAGGAAACGGTCTCCGGAAGAGGATATGTGAAGTGAATGATGTTGTAGCCTTCTTGGGAGAACTAAACGTCATAACCTTGGTGAAGTTAACCGGGAGAAAGTTCGACAGAGTGCAGACCTGTTCACACCAGCTAACTTGATCATCTGGAAGTAGCAACAGAAGTGTTGGGGGCTTGATCACGGATACTACGGAGTTCTTGTAGAGATGGATCCACGGTGAAGTGGTGGCCGACATGATGCTACTATCTGATGAGGAGTCTCATGAACTCCGAATACGTGCCTTCCCAGCCTGGCAGAGCCTGCCCTGCAGCGCTCCGTGTGACGTCAAATATTGAGTAGTTCTCGTGCTTCATTAGTATTCTCCTGGTATTGTCGAGCTCCAGTCCACCAAAACCTACATCCAAGCTGTATAGTAGCAGATTCGAAGTCCATTGCTCCTGAAACAAACAGTTACATTGTTAACAGTCTACTATAGCAGATAACGTGTCTGAGTGCCGAAAGGCGATAGATCAATGGGTCAACGACCATTAAATCATACTGTGAATAATGGAGGAGAACAGGATATATGAGAGCGAAATGGAAAAAACTTGAAACTAATGCAAGAGATCACAAGGGTGATGGGAGAGGAGCGAACTGGTCCCCAATCAAGCTTGTGCGATTTCTGCTCCTGGTTGATGGCTTCCGAGTTAGAGGTGTAGAAGGTGGGGTTGGCCGAAAAGCACTGGTATTAATCCGAGGGTCATCTATGCCAACGAAGGGTGAAATGGGGGGAGTTCCACTATCTCCAGGGGTCGAAGAGTCCATGTATATCGGTCTCGCCCACCTCGATGGCTTGAAACTGTCGAGCCACCGCAAAGTATCAACGCCAACTTCGCGGACTTGGCGGCTCCGACAAGCCCACCCCATTGACGCGTGGTTTGCGACTCTTGGTTCAGGTGGGTGAATTGATGTGCGTCTCGCGAGATCGACAACATGTCGTTTGACTGGTGCGGCAGATAACATGTGGGGATTAGATGGGAGGAATAGCGGTAGCATATAGCGTGAATCCAGCAACTCTCCAAGTACCTGCGGCGATTTAACGGATTCCCATGACGATTGATCGAAAGTTCTATCGAACAGCAGGTCGACATTGTGCTGCATCGTAAACGTATCCGTCGTAGAAATGCTGGGTGATTTCATACTTGCAGACTGATCAGTAACGGAGTTTTCGTCGGTATCCCGATCCCGATCCCGTTCATTGATCTAGCAACAGGGTCAACATCAGTAGAATACGAACACTACCGTAACTTACCTCCTTTCGCAACGCTTCAACGCCTATCTTGACTCTATGACGTTCCCAGTCTTTTTGCAGCTGCGTTAGGTATTGGACACACTCCTCAGTCATGCGGCTCTCGTTGACTTCATATTTGTAGTCGCGCACAGCGCGTCGCATCTAAATGCAGCCAAAGCAGATTAGCATTGACCAACAATTATAAGAGTCAGAATTACTTGAAGGGGGTTTATACTCTTCATGGCCTGAATAGTGGCAACCAAATCAGAAAAGTCGTTGATCGACGACAAACGCTGCAATACGATGGGACTATCAGCATATGGAACGGGACATAATTAGTAAGAGGCTACCTGAAGCCACATCAACAGATCTCTGACGGGAGAGAAATGTGACGCGATTCCCCGAGGAAGGCCCATATCATCTATCCATTCTTCAAGTACAGACAGGTTTAAACCGACTTGAATCGCTCGAGACCTGCCGAAATCAGAACAAGATGTGCATGATGCCAAAATCCATACCGGCACAGGTATTTCTTCCTGGTCAGCACACGGTTGAAAATTTCACCTATCTCATATGAGCTGAAAAATGCATAGGAAAGGTCAGGCGACTCACTGGAAGTCCAATACATAACTTGAGACCAGAACTGTATGATGAATGCAGGGTTAATATCCGATAACGTCAACAGGGAATGGAGAGCAGTGAGAAAGGAAACCAGCTCTCGTAAGCCCTTCGACGGAGATGCATCAGCGAAAATTGCGTTAGTCGGTGTGCGAGCGCGAGAGAGTGTTTGCCGTAAAGATGAGAGCGCCTTTGGAGTGGCTGGGGCAGGGGTTCTTAGAATTATCGAAGGAGAAGGTGGTCGTGATGGTGAGAAAGGGGGCGAGGACGGTGTACCATTACTTTGGGGAGGACCAGGGTTATGGGTAGTGCCGTTCTTCTTCTTGGCACTGAATGGTCTCAAAAATGACCATTCAGATTCAAATTGCACATTGTCGAGCTCGGATGAAAGCGGGGCATTCTCTAACAAGGCCGCATCCAGCAGCTGGTCTATCTTACGCTCTGCGAAGCGGATAATAAAGACTAGCAGAATTGAACAAAGGGCAATAACACATCACAGTCATTACTCACCAAAAACAGAGTTAACAACTTGCTCTAGGAGCTCGAATGATCCTAACAATTCGCAGGCGTCGTTGATGGAGTTGTCGCATTGCATTAGATGGAGCCAGACAGTCACATTATATAACCAAAATATTAGACAGGTCACGTCTTCCGGGTGGCTCTGAATGTGCATCGAGTAACTGAGGCGTGAGCTGAGGAGGAAACTTACGAAGAATCTTTCCTCGATGACGTCTGTCGCACCGAGGACTAAATCTTCTAACCAAGTTGCATCGCAGGTCAAGCATGCAAAGCGTGCCATGAGATAGAGTACATTGGCAGGTTGTGCATTCCTGACTGACACGGGAGCATTGATGATGACAGCGTCAAAGACATTGTCCAGGTCGTGAGGAGACCAAGCGAGCATGGAGGTGAAATTCAGTGGAGGAGTCTGTATATACGCATCAATAAAGCTTCTGCGTGAAAGATATCACTTACGAAGGAGTCCTCGTCAAGTTCGTCGTCTTCTGAGTCGGAAAGTGTGGTCGAAGTTTCGGCATCCTGTTCTCCCCACCACTGAGCGGGTACCTCTAGCGCCTTTGAAATATTATCATAGATGACCCTTTGGCGATTCCTGCGCTTCAGTTGCTCATCGAGGGCGCGTCGTCTCTGCTCCATCCTTCCACCAGTCCAGCCTTCACCCCTCATGGACTCTTCGAGCAATAAGGCGATATCCTCACGACCAGGAAGAACCGTGTGGGCAGTAACAATATCGAGTGGTGTTAAATGACGTCTTGTCACCGAGAAAGGCGAGCAACCGTGGGTCATTAAATATGATACCAGGCTTGGGGGTGCCAAAATAGCGGCATGGTGAAGAGGAGTCCATCCAGCTAACAAAAGTGTGAGCGACTAGGTAGTAGGGTACGTAACGTACGTTGCACAAAATACTCACCGTTGTCAGCATTTGAGACATCGGCACCCTGAGTGATGAGAAGGCGGACACACTCTTCGCGTTCGACCTCTCTATCTGATTCTGATCCAAAGCCTTGTATGGCTAGGCTGATCAACCCGAGTCCGTCTTCATCGCGTATAGTGAGGTCTACGTGTAGCTGAGCTTCGTGATCGGTGAGGATATACTGCAAAAGAGAGTGATCGCCGAACAAACAGGCGCGTGACAGGCAATGGCAGACAAGAATGCTCTTTTGTGAAGGCCCGAGACCGGAGTGCGAGGACAACAAGTGCACGATTTGAGCTGGACTAGGATACAATGGATGCAGGTCTGGTTCCGGTGTCAGATCCATGGAATGGAGCGGTGCATTGGCGAAGTCCATTGCTTCTAGTTGTATAGCTGCCTTGAGGATGGAACAACTACTTGGCTGGGCTAAGTTGTGATTGAAGTCAGTCTCGCTAATGGTCCGCTGTATAGTTTTAGTTCGGACGACAAGGAATGCATACTTTACGATGAACCAGCTTAGCTGCGGGACTCAAACTGCCGCTGAGTCGAAGAAGTTGTGAGACCGTACGTATGTAATTAAGGCTAGGTCTAAGACAAATAGTCAAGCTTACTTGGGTGCGTAAATAAAACTGCATCCCATACATCGCCCGTTACATACAAGTTGTGCCAAACTGAACGTTGCGCAGCCTGGCCTCTCTGAAAAGGTGCCCATCTTATTCAGGAACATATGCATACGAACAAACGCGGAAAGCTGGTGGAAGGAAGAGAAGACGATTCCGTGGTTTCCAGCGACGACACTCAGCTCTCAGTTTCTTCCGAGGCAGCGGACACTGATCAGGAGAGCTCCTCGCGAAACACAGATGACGAGCTTGTTGAGGGGCAAAGAACGAAATCAAAGAAAACGTTGAAGCGCAAGAGGAGAGCTACAGAGCCTTCGCGTTTCGGCGCGACGCTACAGTCCCTCCTCAACACGGATGCGCCCTCAGATCTTCCCTTGTCTCTCAAGCCCTCCGTAGCGCACCAAAAAAACGATGCCAGACTGGAATTAAAAGCACGGAAAATAATCCAAACAGAACGCAAGGAAAAGGAAGAAAAGGGCAGAGTCAGAGATGTGATCGGAGGTTGGGGCGGTGAAAGCGAGCGATCTTTGCGGAAGGTCGCACAGAGAGGCGGTAAGCATATAGCATTCGCCAAAAAAATCCTGCTGCCTTGGCTCACTAACCGTACCTTTTTTCATATGTAAAGTGGTCAAACTTTTTAATGCCATTCAACAGTCACAGCTAGCAGCCGCAGCCGCCGAGGAAGAAACCAAGGCCGCCCGTGGTACTGGAAAGCCTTCGCTACCTACGCCATCGCTCAGCGGAATAACCAAAGCAAAAAAGGGCCAACACAAAACTGGTGTTTCTGGAGGGGAAAAACAGAGTGCGCGAATATTTCTGATCAAAGTTGTTTTCTGATAGTCGACATCTTATACCAGGTCCAGGTACGGCAGATAAAGATACCTTCTTTGACATGATTCGATCTGGTGGGATCGTTTCCAAGCTGTAATCAATGTGCGTAATGCTGGACCCTCAGATGGTTTGTGTCTAACTAACCCCTCTCCTTGAAGCACTTCCACTCGATTGGAAACCACAGCCTTTTCTGGGTCCAGCTTCGGTGCACAACGTCTGCAATGAAACTCGGCATGACGTACTTGGGTCTTAAGACCTATCAAAAGGATCAACAATCTGAATCAACTTCAAGTTGGCAGAGTTGAAACTGCTAGTTGCGAGTTTAGCACGATCCACGTGAATGCATGGAAGGAGGTCTTGTATTCGCTGTACACGCTTAAGATTTGCGACGTAACGCTAGGCCTAGGGATATTTAAGTACTAAAGGAGTGTATTAGTGACTGTAAGAAAAGTTACACGCCCTGCCCTAAACTCAGCATGGACCCACTTAAATTTCTTGTGCAAGGACACCAGTCACTCATGGTTCGTACTTTCTTTCCATTTCAACCCCAGCAAACCGGGCAGGTGCTCATGCATTTTCATCTAGCCTCCGAAGATTTCCATACGCAAGGATGAGTGGGAACGCCGCCTTCATGAGGTCCAGGTTACGAAACAGTGAGTACTTTCTCATGTTTGCTGTTCGACACGATGCGAACATAATTGGGAATCTCTCTGAATTCCGAGATGAGTTTCAAAATTGCATGTATTATCTGATCCTTTCTATCCGTTAGCTTGTTTCTTGATGACTGATATGACCTTTACTCTAGTGATCTGAACCGGCTCATTATGGATTACCTCGTGATAGAGGGGTACAAGTCTGCCGCGCAGGAATTCAGCGACGAAGCAGGCATCATTCCTCCGGTAGACTTTGAGTCTATTGAGAGCAGGATGGTGATCCGTGAGGCGTTACAACGTGGCAACGTTGAGGAAGCTATCACTCGTGTAAATGATCTGAATCCCGAGGTAAGTGTATTCGTCATCAGAGTAAATGTAGAGTGGGAAAGGATTAAAATGTTTCATGCACCACTCTCAGACTTGGTGAAGTCGGTGATGAGACTTGACACAAAACTTCAGTCTTCAATATGATCTTTCTTTTTCTCGGAAATTCGTTGATTGGCGAAATTTACTGAATCAGCCTACATTTTGTTTAGATACTGGATACGAATCCTTCCTTATATTTCCATCTTCAGCAACAAAAGCTCATTGAATACATACGACATGGGCGGATTGGGGAAGCGTTGCAATTTGCTCAAGACGAGCTAGCGCCGCGTGGGGAGGAGAGTCCGGAGTTCCTCGCAGAGTTGGAACGAACAATGGCACTGCTTGCATTTGATTCGTCATCATCGGCACCACCCGCAATTACGGACCTGTTGTCTCCAGCGCAACGGATGAAAACAGCGGGAGAAGTGAACGCCGCCATTCTGGATAGTTTCGGGCAAGGGAAGGAAGTGAAGCTCGTGCAGCTTCTGAAGCTTCTTTGTTGGGGAGAAAGTATGTTGAGTGAACGCGCGGAGTTTCCCAAGGTAACACGATGCGGGCTCCCCATCGCATGAGAGACACGCTGAGGTTCTTGGACAGGTGGAGGTGCACGAGGGGATGTCATCCGGCGATAGTGGAGTAGATACGATCCGAATACACGAGTAATGGAAAGCACACGGCATAACATTAGCACGCTTTTTTCATGGCCATGCCTACCCTCGTCTCGTCACGTATCAGTAAACTTCCATTCCTGGGAGTGACATTGCCATGTTGATTATGTCAGCCACGCCGCCTGCAGACCTTCCAACGGCCCATCAACTTTACCGGCTGGTTGCGCATACATCCAGGTCCATTTCGCCAAGCATATCTTCTCTCGCCTGTCTCCCTTCTCGTTCCATTCTCCCTCCGCTTCTCCCCTCTTTTGTCTTCCCCAACCACCACCAATTCCTCATAAATATCCGTCCACCCGATCGGACGGCGTTGCCAACGCGTGCGCATGTCGTCCCATACCATGTCTGAGGACACAAAGTCGAGCACGCACAGAGGTCGTAGAGTCCTTGTCCTCGCAAATCCAGACCCTGGTGATTCTAGCAGCGACGATGGTCTTCCCGGACCACCCCACCCCTACCCTCACACCCCAAACCCGTCCTTGCCGCACCCCACTCCATCGATGCCTCCACCAACCCTGCATCGTGTCGTTGCTAAACCTGCCAATCCGATTGTAAAAACTGATCTCACTTCTTCCCATTCAAACCCCACTCTTTCTTCGCCCTCCAGCCAAAGCTCTAACGCCGTAGAGTCGACCCCTCCCCCAAGCACACCAGGTCAGGCAGTCCCTCCTGACATTGCGACCACCCTATTTACCCACGATGACGGCTCGACCATGAATGAACGTCATCCCGACTTGCCACAACCCTCTCGCATGCAGAAGATAACAGAGAAACTCTGGAAGCATCGGAGGGAATCTTCACATCGTCCCAAGGAGTCTGAAAGTTCGCTTCATGTCAGGACTACCTTTCTGCATATCATTACCTCCTCGCTGACAGTCGCATATAGTCACCGACACCCTCTTCCAATTTGCCTTCCCAAGAAAGGGTTATCATGGTTACTCACGACTGCCATGCTTTCACGGCAGTCGACGTAACACCCGCAAGTAGTGCTGCTTTTGTTTGGGAGCGCATTTTTACCGAGGTCATTTCTCTTTCTTTTGTTCGCGATCGTCACTAACTGGTTCTCTATAGCTCAAAATCCCAGACGAGGATCAAACGTCTGGATTTGCTATCTATCGTACCCAAGTCAACCGTGCAGCTGTTGGAGAGGCATTAATAAACGATAGCTTGCTGCGGTTGATCAGGGAGCAAGGAGACGGCGAAGGCAATCTCAAGTTCCTAGTATGCCATCCTCACGCGCGAGTTCACGAACCTTCTTTGCCTACCTCCCCAGTCAGGACAATTCCTCCCCCACCATCAGTTTTTGGCCCGTTGGTTCCTCGATCAAAGGCTTCGCAACCCTCCCGGCAGGAGAGCATATCATCAGAGGATCCGACTGGTTATGAGCCATCTGCTGTGTCCGATGACTTCGATGATGCAGACAACCGGAGCACGCTACGTCCTCGTCAATTCCCACCCAACCTATCGGGTGCTTTTCCTTCGCCGTCTTCCTCAAGTACACAGCATTATTCTCGACAGCCTCCTTCACCAGTGTCTACGAGGGTACCATACTCTTCGCCCATAGATCGACGTCGCCAGCCCGATATGAGCTCTGGAGCAGTCATGCAGCCTTCTCATTCTGCTTCTGCGCTGGAAGACACTCCGACCCTACCTCGTCGACCACTTCGTAGAAGTTCTAATGCGGGAGAGAAAACTCTGCGGGATGGTGAACGTGTAGATTTGATTGATGTGGAACGGCCCCGTGCCCTACCCAATTCGCTAGTCGAGAAGGCAAAGACACCTCGCTCCGGAGGCGTTGGTGCGCCCGCCTCCAACGAAACCGTTGCTCGGGATCAGGAATTGACTCCCGCACGAAGAGGATCCACTTCACGGTCAGGCTCGCGGAGAAGAGGAGCTATTGAAGCACCAGCACGGGGCGCCATTCGTGCCCCCCTAACTCCATCCCGTAAAACGGGAGGAAAGGTCGCTCCAACTGGTTCTTATGTCACCTGGATTGCAGCGGACCCTGTCTCTGGTTCCACCCCTAACAGGACCTTGAAAAATACACGAAGCACGGAGATGCTCCAGAGCTTACCCCCGCCGCTTCGCCCCACTCCTAGTCGTCCTCAACTCCATGTCGCATCAAATTCTACCGGTACATTCTTCAGATCAACGGACCCCCTAGTTGGTTCTAATCTACGCCCCCACCGTCCTCTTCCCCCTACCCAAGGATCCGTGGTTGATAATACGAATATCGAGGCAAACACACCAACTCGATCTTTTCCTCAACCGCAGTCGTCGCCTTCCACTTTGGGCAGTCCTGCAACTTACTTGTCGCCGAGTCAAGAGCCCTATCCCCGACCACATTCAACCTCTCCTGCTCAACAACGGATTCCAAGTTCTGGCGATATCGTGGGCTACGAGGGATCGCGCGATGGGGATGTACAACGACCCTTGCCATCTCTCAGCCACCAAAGTCATTCTACTAGTAACTCTGTCTCGAAGTTTGGAGACATGCCCTTCAGGGAAGATGGATTTAGTGTGAATACATTACCCTTGCCATTGCGGGCGGGCCCGTACACTTCCTCTCCGCGACACCCTCTTACACCTGAAACACCTCCACGGAGCCCTGTGAGTGCTGTCACCACGAGACCCAGTACGTCAGCGAACTCTAGTACCCCCGTATACACATCATCTGGGAGAACCTTGGATTTGCGACAAAACACTTCCTCTAGCGGACAAGAGACACTATCCGAATCGACTTTGCGTCCTGGGGAAGCCGACAAGGTCATATGGGACTTCAAAGCACGTATAGCTTCGCAAAGATTGTCTCAGCAGCCGGACACTCCGGTTGACAGTGTCAGCTCCGACGATTATGCTACTGCAACGCCAGATTTGTGGTCTCGCAGACCAATCAGTCAAATCGTTCGAGAAGGAGGACTGGCATCTACCAGTCCGAGGTCAAGTCCACGTCCCGCCCTCGAGGTTATCACGCATGACCCAAATGATAACTCACGCGGCTCATCGTCCAATCTCCCTGTTCCTGATTATATTCCTCGACCACCACTGTTACGTGACCCTCGACCCCGTATACCTCGAGACGGACACAAAAGTACATTCGAAGAGCATACATGGGCTCACCGTCCACCTCCAGAGGATGTTTATGAACGCCTTGAGGAGTTCTTCCCCGAACATGATCTTGACAAACCTGTTATCGAAGCCAACTCTGGAGGTACTTCACCCACAGCCGTTGATCCATCCCATGGGATCATATCCAATGATCGAGAAAGGATCAATAACGTCAGGGGCAAGAAATCGATTCGAATTGTTGCCGAAGAGCATAAGAGGCGACTGGACCGTACATCTAGAGCCGAATCATCGTATGGCAACTTGTTGCGCAGAAGCACGAAATTGTGGGGTGGTCATGTAGAAGAAGTCACTACTTCGCAGAAGAAACCAACCATCAATAAACCTACGGTTGACACTTCATCGGGTGGCCCCAGACGTGCGTAATCTCTTGATTGACTGAGGATTGTGCTAACTCCGTTTGCAGCAATTTTCAAGTGGGTCCGTGGCGAACTCATTGGAAAGGGAACGTATGGCCGTGTCTACCTTGCATTGAATGCCACTACCGGAGAGATGATCGCTGTCAAGCAGGTTGAGATACCTACAACCGCTAGCGACAAAAATGACAGTCGCCAAGTCAGTTTCGTGCAAGCGTTAAAAATGGAAAGCGAGACACTGAAAGACCTGGACCATCCTCACATTGTCGCTTATCTTGGATTCGAAGAAACTCCAAATTTCCTGAGCATGTAAGTAACCAGTTTTTCTTGTCTCAAACCATTACAAATGTCGTAGTTTTTTGGAATATGTTCCTGGCGGCTCCGTTGGGAGCTGCCTTCGAGACCACGGCAAGTTTGACGAGGAAGTTACGAAGTCATTCACGGCCCAGATCCTTGACGGTTTGGCGTACCTACATTCCAAGAACATCATCCATAGGGTAACCGATTCCCTAACGGCCAGCGAAGTTGTTCTAATATATTCATAGGATCTCAAAGCGGACAATATTCTCGTTGAAAGGACGGGCGTCTGCAAGATCTCTGACTTTGGAATTTCAAAGCGTGCAGATGACGACCAAGCGGCGTACACCGCGATGCAAGGTACTGTGTTTTGGATGGCTCCTGAAGTTATCGGCAGTCAGAAGGGAAAGGGGTACAATTCTAAAGTTGATATATGGAGTGTGGGATGTGTTGTATTGGAGATGTGGGCTGGTAGAAGACCCTGGCCGGACGAGGACTTCTTTACAGTGATGTTCAAGGTATGACCATCGCCCGTGTTTGTGTATCGTTGCTCACACGACACACAGGTTTCTCACGAAGGGAAATCACCCCCTATCCCTTCAGACGTGGTCCTGTCCGACCTTGCCATCGATTTCAAGAACAGATGTTTTGCTGTGTAAGTATAAACCCACCGACACTCGTATCACAGGCTCACGGAGCTTTATAGGCAACCTGACGCCCGCGCGACCACTGCAGAACTCATTAAGCACCCCTACTTAATCTTACCTGAAGGTTGGGTTTTCAATGACTTCAAGTAAGCAGTCAACAGTACACAAGGACACCGATCATTGCATCTCTATCTCTTCCATCTACTTTTCGCATTTTGTCACATTCAAGTTCTGTAGATCATTTGTTCCATATGTGCTTTTATAATGTCTGTATTGTGTGCAACATGGATTGGTAATGAAATGTAGTAGCGCTGGTACGTGAATCTGAATCGAGACAGGATAAGAGAAACCTTGGAGTCGTGTCTGCAGATTTTCATCTGCCCTCGGCCCAAAGAGTGGATCCCAGAAAACGGGTCACTGATCGGACAAGGGTTGAAACAGTAAATCACACATTCGACGAGTCGTTATCGGAGTCGCTATAATCAAGCCCGAGTGAACCGGCTAGTCAGGGAGGTGATCTGGACAGGGCGAGCTTCCTAAGGCATAGATAGATTGATAAGGATCAGCAGGTCGATGCACTCCTCACGCACCTTCTCGTCATAGTCGAACCATTCACCCTCCGGAAATTCTACTTCTCCAAAGATCGTATTAGAACCAATACCTTTGCACGTCCATTTCCCCTCCTACATCCTTGTTAGTGCGTCTCCGGACAAATGAACTTCGCCAGAAGTAATACCCACCGGGTCAAATTCGGTAAACTCGAGACCTCGACACTCGACAACCAGAATGGAGGAGAATTTCCCAGACTCGGAGTGTTCTGCGGTGTATGGACGGACAGGAATCGACGTGTCGAACTTTGCTGAATTTTCGTGCTTGCAATTCGAGCAACGCCATATGAAATGTGCGGTTCCGTGTTTGCCTCCGCTGACCTCGCGTTTCTCCTGAGGGTGCTATTCGGTGAGCGGGGGAACCGCATGGAGGAAAGAGATTGACTCGCGATGCGATTGAGAGATACGATATTTGGGTGTTCTTCACGGCAGGACATGCATACAACCTGTATGATGGATCATTCAGCTCGAGACTCGACTCGAGTGTACAGTGCGTATGACCTTGAAGAAGTACTCGAAATTATCGGTGGCAGGTTTCAAATCAGTGACGCCCTCTAGTTCGGCTTTGATCTCTAGATTCAACCGCTAGTTGAAAAGGTTCGATCATGCGGAACAATTCGATCGTCTGTTTGGAACGCACCACCATGACGATTAGATGATCGAAACACTTGCAGCCTAGAACTAGAACTGGTGACAGCCGTCCAAAAGAGGCAGTGGACGAGTTTGAGTTTGTTTGGCAAACATCTTTGAGGTCGACCCGTTACCGGCGAGGATGCGGTTTCTATTATTGCCATGTCCGCGACCTGCCTTCTCCTCGTTGCAGCTATCCAGGAAATTTCATAGCACGCCCGGCGTCTTTGCACGGCGAGAGGTAGCAAAAAAGATGCCATTACCACGCGACTTGGTGGAGTTCGATGTCGAGCAAGACTTTCCAGAGTTTTCTGGCGACGACATACCGTCCGGCGCTCACATCGCCTTGCACCAGCAACGGCAGCTCGCGTACTACATGCGCCTCATCGAGAACGAAATGCCCAAGTTTGTCGGTACGTCGCACGCGTTCGCGAGTCTCGAGAAACTACGTCGAGCACTTTTTCAGCCTTCCGTAAACCGTTCGTACCGCCAAAGTTGGAAACGCCTCTCGTCGTTCGGTCTGTTGACTATGCTGGGGAAGAGCACCCGCTCACTGCGAAGCGAACTGTCGTCGTCCCGGTGAGCCAGTTGCCCCTGCGGGACGACCTGGCTATACACAAGATTAAACTGCTTGCCGGCCCGCGGTGGACGCCCGACCTCCCCAAAAACGCGGGTCTTTCACCGGACGGAGAGCAAGAAAAGCACGGGTATATCAAGATTGCGTGCGAGGACTTTCCTCAGGCAGCGATGAATTTGAAGTGGATCAGTGATACCATCGATGACCTTATTTCCGTGGTGAATGTGCGTCTTTGATCTTTTGCATCGTTTGAGACACGCCGACATGTCATTGGCAGGACGAAAAGTCGACTCGTTACCAAGACCTTCCGTTGGACACGAGGCATATTGAAGCCAAGGTCAGGAAAGCCAAAAAGGGGGATCACGCTCGGGGTCGGACGACTCGACCTAGTCTGAAGGATTTCCCAAAGGATTGGCTTCCATTGCCACCGACTGATGTCGTGTCTTCTGTTCATCAATAGACAGATGATTATTTTTATCTCGAATATTTCTAATCAGCTTATCGCGTAACACGTGTGTGAGCCATCCCACTTCGAACGAGGTGAAATGCCGAACACGATCCGTGCGTCCGTCGTGCAGACTTGCACTGCTTCATTCAATCTCCCAGACACCCTTCAAAATTTTGAGAACCTCACCAAGCTCGCAAAGGAGCGAGATGACACTCAGCTGGTAGTCTTTCCGGAGGCGTTGTGAGTCACTGTTGAACGCACGAGCTATGGATTGTGATCGATTGATCGATCGCAGCATTGGAGGGTATCCCAAGATGTCTACGTTTGGCTGCGTCGTGGGGGAACGGAGTGATGAAGGCCGCGATGAGTTTCTGCGATACTACAAGTCGGCGATCGAAATACCGTCGCCCGCCATCTCGCAGGTCGAAGCGGTCAGCAAGGAGACTGGGGTTTTCGTCGTGATGGGTGTCATCGAGCGCGATGGAGGTACGCTGTACTGCACGGCGATCTTTGTCGACCCAGTGGAAGGACTGGTTGGAAAGCACCGGAAGCTGATGCCGACGGGCACGGAGCGGTTGATATGGGGATTAGGGGACGGGACGACGTTACCCGTACTGGAGAGAACGTTCTCGTCACCCGGGAACGAAGCTGTCAAGGCCAAGATCTCGGCGGCTATATGCTGGTGAGTTTGATTGCTAACATGCTCTGATGTGGATTACTTAGAGCACGTTGTCGACAAGGGAGAACTACATGCCATTGTGTGAGTGATCGCCACATCAGGAAGTGGAGGACGTCTGACTGAGGTGTGATCTGAGTGAGGACACACTATTATTCGCTAGGAACTCAGATTTATTGTGCGCCTACCGTGGATCACCGACGGGTTTGGAGCAACACAATGAACCACATTGCTGTGGAAGGGCGGTGCTTTGTCCTGTCAGCGTGTCAGTTTGCGACGGCAAGGGACTACCCCGAGGACCACGCGGCCAACGATCGCGATCCAGACAAGATCATGATCAATGGGGGAAGTATGATCGTCAGTCCACTTGGGACCGTGCTGGCGGGACCGTCGAGGAAGGCTGAGGACATCCTGACTGCCGAGCTGGATCTGGATGATGTGATCCGTGGCAAGTTTGATCTAGACTCGGTGGGACACTATGCGCGAACGGACAGTACGTGATCGATCTGTGGCTCGTCCGACGCGACTGACCAAACTAGTTTTCAAGCTAACGACCAACGTTGGCGGTACCTGAGTGGCGCATTTTAGAACAAGACGCTTTGATAGCTTTATTCCACATGTAGATGTATATAAAGTGCATGAAAAAGGAGAGAACGACAACAACACTTTCTACTCTAACGTGGCTGGCCACTCCATAATGATTGTTCACCACTCTGCTGATGCCCGGACTGCACTCTTGGCGATCTATATCGCGCGACACACCAATCCGCACGCACGCGGGTCAAGCTCGCCCAAATCGAGGGAAGAGCCACCAGCATACCAGAGCATCGGGTGCTTCGGTGCGCGAGGGAGGACGATATATAACGCGGAGAGGACTGAGACGGGATTTAGTACGGCAGAGGAGGAGATGTTCGCGTTGTATACCCATATTTATTAGCGCCACATTGGGCAAATAAAGGGCAACATCTCGGGAGGGTTCATTCGCTGGTTCGTTTCGCCGCCCAAAAAAAAAGAGAAACAAAGAAACGACCTTTCGTCTATTTTTTGTTGTGCAGTCATGACTTCTTCGTACTCTCGTGCTGCCTCTTTCTCTCCATCACCGGACCCTTACCCAAATGGCTCCAGTCCAGCTCTCCAGCAGAACACACCCGGGCTTTCCCCAGTCATCCGCAAGAAGCTCATGGGCTACGTCGGTTTCGCAAACCTTCCCAACCAGGTCCACAGGAAGAGCGTACGCAAGGGCTTCCAGTTCACAGCCATGGTCGTCGGTCCGTCCTTGCACACCTATCTCATTCCTCGTCGCTCACCCTCCCTCTAGGTGAATCTGGCCTCGGGAAATCTACGCTCATTAACACGCTCTTCAATACCCCTCTTTACCCCCCCAAGCAACCCCCTCCTCCGGCCTCGGAACGTGCAAAGACCGTCGCCATCGAGAGCATTGGGGCAGGTGCGTTTCCGTCCTTGTCGTTACTCGCGCGCACTCACCCCGCCTTCCACCAGACATCGAAGAGAATGGTGTTCGTCTGCATCTGACCGTCGTTGATACCCCCGGTTTCGGCGACTTTGTTAACAACGACGACAGGTGCGAAATTTTCACCATAAAACTTGCCCTTTACTGACACGTAATCCTAGCTGGAGACCCATCTTGGATAACATTGAGTCGCGTTTTGACTCCTACCTGGAGCAGGAGAACCGCGTGAATCGCCAGAAGATCGTCGACAACCGTGTCCACGCCTGCCTTTACTTCATTCAGCCCACTGGTCACTCGTATGTCCTTCCTCGCGTTTTTTTTCAGTCCCTTATCCTCTCGCAGCCTCAAGCAGATCGACGTCGAGTTCATGCGTCGTCTACATACCCGTGTCAATCTTATTCCCGTCATCGCCAAGGCTGACACGCTGACCGACGAAGAGATTGTCAACTTCAAGGCCAGAGTACGCCAAACTCAATCCATTCCTACCGCCTCATCCTCTAATCCCACTTTTTCTAGATTCTTGCCGACATTGCTCACCACAAGATTCAAATCTTCCAGGCACCCACTTATGAGAACGAAGATGAGGAAACACTGGCCGAGGCAGAGGAAATTGCCAGCAAGATTCCTTTTGCTATTGTTGGTTCGGATCACGTCGTCCAGACCCCCGACAACCGTGAAGTCCGTGGTCGTTCATACCCATGGGGCGTCATAGAAGTGGACAACGAAGACCATTGCGACTTTGTCAAGCTCCGCCAGATGCTCGTCCGCACATATATGGAGGAACTGAGGGAGTACACGAACGACGTTCTGTACGAAAACTGGAGAACCGAGAAACTACTGAGCATGGGCGTCGCCCAAGACTCGAGCGTATTCCGGGAAGTCAAGTGAGTATCGCGTCGTGACCAGGGCATCACCCCTGACACATTTTTGCAGCCCCTCGGCCAAGATGCAGGAAGAGCGCATCCTACACGAGGCCAAGCTCTCGAAGATGGAAGCCGAGATGAAGATGGTCTTCCAACAAAAGGTTCAAGAAAAGGAGTCAAAGCTCAAGCAATCCGAGGAAGAGCTTTACGCCCGGCACAAGGAGATGAAAGACGCTCTCGACAAGCAACGTGGCGACTTGGAAGACAAGAAGCGGAGGATCGAGAGCGGCCGGCCACTGACGCCGGAGAAGAATGCAGTGAGTACATGCGATTTCCCTTTACATCCAGTGGTTGACTGTTTGTGTGCAGACCAAGAACCGTCGCTTCCTCCGGTAAGAGAAGGTGATCGCGTGTTTGGGTGTCGCCTCGTTACAGTAGGTTGGTGGTCGTGCGCTTCTCTATCTTCATCTCGGCCCGCTCCTCTTCTAGTTTACCCGTTTAGTTCTCTTGCTAGCGTACATTGTCGTCTCTGCTTCCCGCTCGTTATTATCCTCTGGAACATTTTTTCCACACTCGTTTGAACTGACATTCGGGCTTGGCTACTGTCTCTTCCTTTTAGTATGATACTCTCGCTGTCCTTGGTGGAGCTGGGACATGTTGAGGACGATTGGTGTTCTCTTTCTATTTCGATACGCTATGGTTTTTGAATTCTGCAGACGACGAGCGAATATACCCAACTCTGTCGTGTTGCCACTACGTCAACAGCGATAAACACTGATAAGGTCGCGCTTAATCACGACGACAACGACGACGACGACGACGACAAGATGGCAAACGTACCGCAGTTGTTGTCCGCACTCGACGTCTTTGCGCGTGCACCAGACAAAGTCGCCCTCGAGACAGCAAACTCGTGGCTCCAAGAATTCCAGCATTCTGTAAATGCACTCTCCACCCTCCGGACCTGCCCATCATCTGACCCCGACCCCCGTCTCAGCGCGACGCTTGGGCTACTTGCAACCTCCTCCTTCTCTCTCCTGACGCACCCCCCGCCGCAAAGCTCTTTGCAGCCCAGACTTTTAGATCAAAGGCATGTAGCCACACTTTCGCCATCCGCCATCCTCACCTCACTCTTTTGCCCCAGGTCACTTACGATCTTCATCAAGTCGATGCAGCGAACCTCCTCCCGCTGCGAGATACCTTGATCACCGCCCTTGAGCGATATCACGCCGGTCCCCGCACCGTGATCACCCAGCTCTGCCTGGCCATATCGGGCCTCGCCCTCCAGCTCCCCGAGTGGGACAATGCGATCCAGACCTTGATCGAGTCATTTGGCACCAATCCTGCCACGGTCCCCGTCCTTCTGCAATTCTTGACTGTCCTTCCCGAAGAATTGGCCTCCAACACGAAAATCCCGATCACGGTAGGTCCACCATCCAGACACCAAGATGCCAGACTGATCCTGGAATTCAAGGATGAGGAGTATCGAGACAGGTCTACCAAACTTCTCACTGCCAACGCCAACCAGGTCTTGGATCTTCTCTCGATGTACATACAGGCATCAGGTACGTTGTCATTTTTTCGTTGCTCTCCTTTTTTGACGACAGCTTTTTATCAGGCGTCACGACCGCCGTGCAGAGTCAAGTATTTGGGTGTCTCCGAACCTGGCTCATTGCCGGCGAGGTCGACACATCAGTTTTCGCAAAGTCTCCTCTCTTTGGCTTTATTTTCGAGGCTCTGACCTCAGATGAATTGTTCGAGTCTGCCGCGGATGTCCTCTGTGAATTAATCCACGAAACGCAAGAAATCGACGATAACATGCCGATCATAGAGCTCATTGTACCGCGTGTCATCGATTTAAAGGCTCAACTCACAGAAAAAAAAGAAGACCCCGACAGGATCAGGGGCTTGGCAAAGATCTTTGCGGAAGCCGGGGAGACCTACCGTATTCTCATCCTTCGTCATACAGAGACTTTCTTTCCAATCGTCGATGCCATTGGCCTTTGCTCTGCGTATCCGGATCTTGACATCGTCCCGATCACCTTTCCCTTTTGGATGCGCCTTGCTCAGACGATCGGAAAAAAGCCATCGGTGGAGCCCTTGTTCATCGAAGCCTACAAGGTGCTCATGGGAGTCATCATCCGACACTTGCATTTCCCTCCCGATACTACCAGCCTGGCTTCTCAAGAGGCCGACAATTTCCGCTCGTTCAGACATGTCATGGGGGACACTCTGAAGGACTGTTGTCTCGTTCTGGGTGCGGATACATGTCTGCTGTCGGCATACAACCTCATTCCCCAGGCACTCTCTCGCGGTCCTCAGTCAATCTCGTGGCAGGAAATCGAGGCCCCATTATTTGCTATGCGCTCCATGGGTGCTGAAGTCGACGTTGCTGACGATGGCGCAGTTCCAAAGATCATGGATCTCATTCCATCTCTTCCAAGTCACCCTAGAATTCGCTACGCTGCGCTGCTCATCATTTCACGCTACACGGAATGGATCAATAGTCATCCGAACTATATAGCTTTCCAGCTTCAGTACATCTCAGCAGGATTTGAAGACCCTGACAACGAGGTGAACGCTGCAGCTGGTCAGGCACTCAAATACCTTTGCCAAGACTGCAAACAGGTACCGTCTCTAAACGTCCATTTTATGCAACCTATCAACTTCAGCGCAGCATCTCATAGATTTCCTTCCTACCCTTGACACCTTTCTCAAAACAACTGGGCCCAAATTGGTCCAGGATGACCGTCGGCAAGTCTACGAAGCCATCGCGTTCGTCATCTCTGCGATGCCTATGGAGAAGGCAGCAGAATCCCTTCGATCCTTCTCGTTTGATATCCTGTCCCAAATTCATTCCATCACAGCAAAGACCACGCCGGTCACGAAACAAGAATTGAAAGACATAGGCTGTAAGGCAATAGGATGTTACCCGGATTTATTATCACTTACGAGTTTGTACAGGCGGACTGGAAAATCTAGAGGCGATGTTGCACGTGATTGGTCCGTTCGGTGATCAGTTGCCTGCAGCTTGTCAGAGCACCTGCCAGCAAGTCTGGACCATCTTTGAAAGGTTCATCTCGAAATATGCCTTTGACTACGACACGGCCGAGCGAACCACGCGGGTTCTCCGACACGGTGCGACTCTGTTTGGCCAATCAACTCTTCAGGTCGCGCCCGCAGTCCTGACCTGCATGGTCACATCGTTCGAAACTACCGGTTTCTCAGCCTTCCTGTGGATCGCAGGCAAGTTCGTAGGGAGGTTCGGTCGGGAAACAGACCTGACTCTACGAGCTGCCTTTCAAGCGTTATATGAGCGGTCGACCAACAAAATCGTCAGTCTCTTGCTAGCCAACGCTCCGAGAGACATTCCCGATGGTAAGAGCAGCCAACCCATCCGCACGTTTGAGCAGATCTGACGCCGCGGGTTAGTTTTGGAAGACTACGTCCAACTGCTTCTTCAGTTGCTGGACATGGCTCCAGATGTGCTTTTCCAATCCAGTGCATTCCCGTTGGCGTTCCGAGCATCAATGGCGGCTCTTACACTGATCCAGTCGGATCTCGTTTTTGCTGCGCTGGATTTTTTCCGGAACATGTTGACCCATGATTGTCTCATTCCATCATCTACTCATCCGCCGAAATTCATCGTGTATTCGACTGCCATCAAGTTGGTCGTGGAGAAGGAAGGATTCGAATTTGTCGGCTATCTACTCAACGGTCTCGTCGGAGACTTTCCTGAAGATTCTACGTCCACGGTCGTCTCCATTTTCCGCGCGATTTCTGTTCTGTTCTCTTCGCAGTTGTTGACGTGGTTACCGCCATTGTTGCAACAACTCCCCACGCCCTCCGCGTCAAACGAGGCCAAGGAGCGGTTTATGATTGACGTTACCAAGTGAGTTCTGGCTTTCTGGACTGTTGTCAGGATCTAAATGAAGTACCGCACAGTGCTGTCAATACCGGAATGTATGACAAGGTGAAATACAGCATCCTGAGTCTCCATCGAACTTCCCGAAAGGCCCGGGATCGTCGGCGGGTTGGCCCACTGGAGCAGTGATGCGCCGTTGTTTAAATCGTATTAGGGTGTATCATAGCTCGAAATGATTATACGTTTTTCCCTTGCTGTGTGGGACGCAGCGCATACACGCAAACACGCCCAAACTAGCACCGGCGGGCGAGCTGCTCACACAAACCGGTGCTACTAAAAAAGGGCTTGAAGTGTATCCCCCTCCTTTCCCTTGCCTCGTCATTATGTTTCGTCGTGCCGGTCAGTCGCTTGCGGGTGGTAGGTGAAACCACTACGTAGACCTTCATCTCCTTACCCGTTCCTTGTCCAGTTGGTTCCCGGTCCATATCCAGCACAGCGGCTCGAAAAAGCTACGCTGACACAATACAGAACTTGCTCATCCACAAGGACACTAAAGTCCTCTGCCAGGGTTTCACCGGAAAGACGGTGAGAATACTTTAACATGGTACTCGAGTAGAACAAAGTCGTTTATCATTGTCCACAGGGTACTTTCCATGTGAAAGAAGCATTGGCGTATGGCACCAAAATGGTCGGCGGCGTGTCGCCCAACAAAGCAGGCCAGACGCATCTCGGTCTGCCAGTATTTGGCTCAGTTCGCGAGGTACGACGGTCTCCGATGCATTCCGACCCTTTCTTCTCATGCTGCCTAGGCCGTCAGGGAGACGCAACCGGACGCCACCGTCCTCTACGTCCCGCCACCCACCGCCGCCGACGCCATTATCGAGGCTATCGAGAACGAGATTGGCCTGATCGTTTGCATAACCGAGGGCATACCCCAGCAAGACGAGATCAAGGTATGCTGCCCGTCCAACCGGATCGCGTCGCCTTTCTGACCGTGTGCCGTGCCGGCCTGCCTTAGGTCATGAACGCGCTCAAGAGCCAAAATAAGTCGCGTCTCGTCGGTCCCAACTGCCCTGGGATCATCAACCCGCTCGGCTGCAAGATGGGCATTCAGCCCGGACACATCCACAAGCCGGGGAAAATCGGTATGTCTTGTTTCTTTTCGGGTTCTCGCGTCGAACAGGCGGTAATGCTTTTTTTCGTTGTAGGAATCGTGTCTCGGTCTGGTACGTTGACGTACGAGGCTGTCGCTCAGACGACGGGCGTGGGTCTTGGGCAGTCGTTGTGCGTTGGAATTGGTGGTGATCCGTTCCCGGGGACGCAGCACGTCGACGTCATCAAGGTCTTCCTCGAGGACGACGCGACGGAAGGTGTGTATTCCTCTCGCTCGCTCACTAGGACTAGCAACTCATTGTGGGTTAGGTATCGTCATCATCGGAGAGATCGGGGGGTCGATGGAAGAGGAAGCCGCGGAGTACCTTGAAAAATACAACAAGACGCGGAAGAACCCCAAGCCTGTCGTCGGCTTCATTGCTGGTCGTACTGCACCACCGGGACGCCGCATGGGCCATGCGGGTGCCATCATCTCTGGTGGCAAAGGTGAGTTACTAGCATAGTCTTCCGAAGTAGCGAGTGCACGCTAATTGGTGGAACAAGGTGCTGCATCGGACAAGGTTGCCGCGCTGGAGAAGGCTGGTGTAATTGTCACCAACAGTCCTGCTGCGATTGGTGTATCCATACTCGAGGTCAGTCGAACATTGGCTTCTCCTTGTTGACTCGCTGACACGCTGCACAGGCCATGAAAGCTTCTGGGCTCGCTTAGATACCATCCTTATATACGCTTGATTGCTTAAGTAATTAGATAGAACATCATATCACTTCACTGCGTTGACCATGGAACCATCGCCAGCTCTCGTCGAAGCGGCGGCGTACCTGTCCGCCGCGCCGTTCCTGCCCAGGGTGTCGACAGTGATGAAGCTTGAGGTCGAGCTTGTTCGTTCTCTGGCAAGCTTCCTGACCTGACCGCCGCCCAGCTATATGGCTTGTACAAGCATCTCACCGTCGCGCCGGTGCCCTCAGACCCGCGCCCATCGCTATTCGACTTGACAGGCCGTGCGAAATGGGACGCCTGGAATAACGTTGCAAAAACGTACGCCGGCCGTCGAGCAGACGTCGAGAAAAGATACCTCGAGATTGCTCGGGATCTCGGGTGGGTCCCAGGCCGCGGAATAGTGAAGGAAGCTGAGGGGGAAGTATGGGACGACGACCTGGGCGTGAACGTATCGCGCTCGGCGTCCGCGCAAAATAAAAGTGGGATGGGCGGATCCGTGAGCGCCATGCCGGTTGCTCCCTTGGGCGACGACTTGTTGGGAGGGCCCCCGACGTTGCATACATTTGCCATCCAAGGAGACGCAGACAAGATCGCTCGAGCTCTCATCGACGACCCCTTTGTGGACCTCGACAAGCGCGACAGATACGTGCGTACGGTTGATCCACCCTCGAGACCAAACGCCGTAGATGTGACGCTCTCCTTTTATACAGGGCTACACGCCACTACACCTAGCATGCGACAGAGGCAAACTGGCAGCGGTCAAAATGCTAATCAAGCGCGGTGCGGTCGCGTCGATCAAGGTACGTCTCGATACAACACGCAGGGCTGCCTTTTCACAACTTTTTTCAGGATCCCGACGACCTGACGGGATTGGAACTGGCACAAATCGCTGGGCATGATGAGATCTGTGCCTTTCTAAAGGCGGAGCCCAGGCTACGTTATTACTAGTGTGTACCAGGTTTGTGGTGGTCGGAGATACGTGTAGGTAGCGTACCAAGTTTACAATAGACGATGGACGGTAATTCGCGGTGAACGAATAGGCTGGGTGTACAAAGTACTGGGGTGTCACGACGTGGTTGGTGACGGTGGGATAGAGAGAGAAGGATCCGCAGAAGTAGTAGTAGCATCCGAGTCGGACGTCCGTGGTCCGAGCGCTTTGGGATGATATTTCGAATCCGGGGGTATGATCCCTCCCTGTCATAGAACACCCTTTAGCCAGAATGCACACATTCTAACACGACGCTCACCCATTCCAACAGTCGCACTGCAGACTTGCTGGGCACAGCACCGACCCCTAACCAGTACTTTATCCTGTCTACGCTCCACTGGACCGTCTTGTGCGGCGCGCCTAGTTGGAGAGCGGGGTTGTATATACCCAAGAGCTCTGCCGGCTTGGCGTCGCGACGTTTACGCTGGTCGATGGCGACGAGGTGGAATATCTTGTTATGCCTACGGCCATGTATGGCCATCCGAATGCGAACGGGCATCTCAAAAGAAAAAAACGTCGAACAGAGTAAAGTGTAAAGACACAAATTTCGAGCCCGAGGATTATGTGTATCACTATTTGGCCAACACAAGTTTTGGTAGTCGAACTACAGTACGTCACGAATCCGTCGGACCAGCACTTCCCGGTATCAACTGTGTAAACAGCGCGCGCTCGGTCGAGGTTTCGATGCAAGGGGACGCAAGGACTTACCATGCAGATGTTGTTGCCGTTGAGCAGCGTCTGGGCAAGGTGCGTCGTCTTCCGGCCTTGCTGCGTGTTCTCGCTGGAAAAGCAATCAAAGTTGAGGGCGAGCTACGTCCTGGTGGTCGTTGTATACGCACTGTTCCGTCACGTCTTCCAGGACCATGTCTAGTAGTCAAGACAGAGCGTTCACATTTGATGACGAGATCGTAAAAACCGACTCACTGACGAAATCGTCAAAGCCCAGGAGCCTCCCAGTGAACTCGCGGTCACTTTTCATGATCACCCAGATCCGTGATCCAATACATCTGTCGATAAGCTCTGGAAAGCATCCATCATTTACGCACGATACCCGATCTCAACAAGCGTACTTGCCCAGAGGGAGGATTTGAGAAGCCATCAAGTAGTCGTAGTACAGGCCGAAATCAATTTAATTTGGTCACAGGATGCAGCGATTTTTGTACAATTCTATTTACCCCTACACCGCTACACACAATTATCCGCTACGACAACATTCCTGGACCATAAATCCACCTACTCGTGTGGGTTATTAGCGTCCGTCAGACGCATGTCGATACACACATATCAAGCGGCCTGCCTACGATGTTCAACATGAAGCAAAATAGAAAAAGAAAGCTTAGGTCGTATCGTGCAAAAAAGAAACTAGCTCGATCTGGATAGCCTCGATGAGGGCGCTACATGTTGTTCATGAAATGATGGCTGGGTAAAGAAAGAACAGCGACGGCATGTTTGCCTTCGTCGCCACAAATCCAAAGGAACACGATCACTGTTGTGCAAAGCTGAAGCCTCCTTGCGGTGCACTGATATCCGAGTGGAACTAGACGAACGGCCAGTGAGCTGAGTGGAGCACAGACAACAGGAAGTATACATACTGCATAAGCACCAGAAGCATCGACGGCCGGCGCGCTTATAGCAGCATCCACCTCTTCCTCATCAGGGAAATACTTGTCCATAATGTTGAACGCCTTCTTGTAGATCTCCAGGTTGTCGTGTGACTGCAGGTTGTGGATGGTGACCATGCCGCCCGCTTCCTCCACATATAGAGCATATTGATTCACAGCTCCTGGGCCAGCTTGTTGCTTGTCCGCCTCGCCAACCTTAAGAATGTTGTCGAGACCGTCAAGGGCAACTTGGATGATCTTGTTATCCATCATCGTAAGGAGGTCGCAGAGTGGCTTGATGCAACCTTGAGAGACGAGATAACGTATCTGGGAAGGCTCGTGCAGTCCTCCAGAGGTCGCGTTGGAAATCGCCCAGCAAGCCTCCTTGCGAGTCTTGAAATCGGCATTTTGAAGGATGTTGATGAGGGGAGGGATAATATTAGCGTCGATGACCGCCTGAATCTGAGGAGGGGAACCAGCAGTGATGTTTGAGATAGTCCAGCAAGCTTCCTTCCTGATTCCCTCCTTTGGCGACGATAGAAGCGAGAGAAGGGCAGGGAGGGCACCGGAAGCAATAACCACTTGCGTCTGAAGATCGTCTCCAGTGACGATGTTTCCGATGGAGCGGAGAGCGGGAGTCTGGACCGCGGTCGAACTATGCATAAGCAAGTCCACCAATCTCCTACAGACCGCAGACTCGATCACAGCTTGAATCTTGTCATTTGAACCATCGGAGAGATAAGAAATGGCCCAGCAGGCATCAATCAGGATTTCATCGTCCATCGAGTAGATCAGCTTGGTCAGGACTGTCAGCGCAGGTGAGATCTATTCTAGATGTCAGAAAGAAATGAACAGCGGAGAGCAGGGCGTTTACCAGTTCCCATTCTGGTTGAGGGTTCTTTCCTCGGCAGAAATTGCTCAAGGTCCAGGTAGCATTTCTGAGCATGCTCAACTTGTGGTTTTCGCTCAAGAGGGTCAACAAGGGTCGCAAGGCGCCCTGTTGCAAAACGTAATCTCTACACTGTGGGCTGTCGCCAGCGATGTTCCCGAGAGCCCAGACGGCTTGCTCGCGAACATCGAGCACGGGAGATGACAAAAGATTGATGAATTCAGGAACGGCGCCAGCGTTTATGACAACTTGGGTGTGTTCTGCGGTTCCGGATGCGATGTTAGTGAGGGCCCAGGCTGCTTCGAACTGTGACGAGGCTCAGCGGACTGCGCGGGCGGCGAGAGGGGGATCTGTTACCTGGAGCATGGACTGGCCAGTACGAAGGAACTCGACAAAGCGAGGAACGACGCCACACTCGATGACTTTTTCGATGGGTGGATTCTTCTCCTTTGAAAGCAACTTGCGGAACTTTGTGGTCGCGTCGAGCTGACGATCGCCGTCGTCCGAGAAGACGCCCGAGATCATCTCTTCCGCGAGCTAAGAATGTGTCAGCGCAAGATGCCACTCATAGGCAGGCATCTCATACTGGTGGCTCCCAGTCTCTGCCTGTGGCCTCTTCATCGGAATCGGCGGCGGAGGTGGGGAGGAAGTTTCTCCTCTTTGCGATGTTCTCCTCGCGTTTCTGCCGTCTGATCTCGACCTGCTGTTCTTCGCGACGGCGTCGGAGGTCGTCCTGCTTGAGGCCGCCCTTGTTTTTATATGCTGTGCGGGGAGACGCGCGTCGACTGAGTGGTAGGAAGGAAGGAAAGAAGAGATACGTACTGGCCCTGCGATGTTCCATTGTGCGAGACTCCATTTGTGGGTACGAGGGGGAGGAGGAGTAGCAAGGTCGCGTTCTTTGCCTCGAACAAGGTTTGGTTTCTATTCCATCGCTCTTCCATCGCCTTATCACCCCCACAGCTTGTCACAATCCGTGACATCACAAAATGTCACACTAGTGTGTTCCTTATATACACTACTCACTACAATAAGTACTGTATATACATCGTTCTCCAGGCTACTCCTCGTCCTCGAATTCGTACTAGTGTTCGTGTCTCAGTCAGTCCGTGCATGCCCTCCATCGGCCAGGATCACTCACCTCAAACGACGCGGGTGGCTCAACATCACCCGTATTCTCGTCCAATGCAATGTGCCAACGCTCAGTCGTTCCCATGCCATCGGGAACCAGACCTCCGGTTATCGTTACAAGCACAGGCGGCGAAAGGTCAATCAGCTCGGCCTCCTCATCTGGCCGTTCGTCTTCCAGTATTAAGATCCCTCCACCGCCTGCATATCGCTCTGCCGTCAGGCCAGAAAGCCCATTCCCTTTTTTGCCCGCCCCGCCAAATGTTGCTCTGGCTCTCGCCGCCGCCGTATAAAGCGACACAGGTCGGACGGGTTGATACCGTCCGTCCGAAGGGAAGCTGATGTAGTTCAGCTGCGCCGGCGTCACGCGCGACAAGTTTTCAACCCTTTCGAAGGCGGGCTCCGCCTTGCGCTTTGTCGAAACGGCTTTGGATTCGTCCGATCCACTAGCAACCGCTTCCTCCGTCTTCATTTCGACATCCCCGTCTTTCTTTGAATCCACCTTCTCGTCCTGTGAAAACAGTTAACGACACTGAATCACCAATTGATCACCTGTCTCACCGTCTCCATTGCGTCCGAATCGGCAGCCGCTTTTCGCTTTTCTCTCGCCTTCACCTTGGCTGTGGTCGACAGCACTGCAGTGGCCATCTTTGCCACCGTCTCCCTCTTCGGAGGCGTTGCAGGCACTGGATAAGCAAATAGACTTGGCCGGGCGTTCGAGACGAACTCAAATTTGGGCACCTGCAAACGTGTTGGCATCTACAACTGCCATAAAAATTAGACCAACCTTCAGGTCTTCGTTCAGCCCAATGATTGCCGTAGGCTCAAACGCAAGACAAGCGCAGTGCGCGAGAGGGTACCAATACCAGAACTGACAGAATAGCGCCATGCCGACGATGGCATTCGTATTCCGACTGCCCGCTCGGCTTTGCAGACTAATGGTCACGTTGCGACCCCCTGCATCGATAAACCCTTGACCAAGGACGGCACCAAAGCGCGCCATCGGATCCTCGTGTTTATCCGAAATAACCTTGGTATAGAGTGCGCGCGTAGACGACATGGATGGTGACGACGCTTCGGATTGTTGCACGAGGATCATGCCAAGAGCAATAAATGCCCCTTGGCGGACAAAGTCCACCCCGTCCTTAGTCATTGGTTCAAGAATCTCAACGGCATCCTACGCGGTTCTCAGCGTTGAAATTTCAAACCATCTAGAACCAACTCACCTGCATACCAGTGCCCGCACACGCGATACCAAGCGCGAGAGTAGCTCCGCATCGGACATGAGGATTGTAGCTTTCGCTAAGAAGCTGAACTATCCGGGGGACTTGACCAGGGTTCTTGAACAGGAGGAACGCAAGTGACGTAACTGCAGCTCTCCGTACATCATCTGACGTGTCCGAAACAGCGATGTGCAGCAATTGACGAACAGCGTCATTGTTTGACGTTCCGGCGTACGCGAGGGCGAGCGTGTACACACCGCCGTAACGCAAAATGGGATCCTGTCCAGATTGTGTCGGGAGGATGTAACCGGAAGAGAGAAACCGTTTACCTTTTCTTTCAGCAACGACCCAACGGTTTCGTTAGCCTCCTCTTGTCGACCGTAGAATACAAAGGCAAGGGCCATGGCCAAGCCACGGATGATTTTCTCGTGTTGAGTTTCCCGGGCATACGTAATCATCTCGTCGGCGCAAGTTTGATTGGCAGAACCCAACATCACGAGGCCCATGGCATATCCGGCGGCTTCGCCGGCAACAGCAGAGTCCGAGAAAAGCGTCTCCTTCAGATCGTCGTATGAACTGGAGCTGCGTCCGCCCATTCCGGCAATCCCAAGACCCAAAGCAGCGCCATGCTGTACAGTTTCACCCTGTGCGTTCTTCAGAGTTTCCCGAAGATAGGTTTCGACGGTCTGGTCGTTACCACACCCGGCGTTGATCAAGCCTAACGCATAAAGAGCTCCACCTTCCGAATACGCTGCCCCCTGGATCTGACTCTCAGCGCCGTTCTGGGGGAGGTAAGGGCCAAGAATATTCATGCCTTCCTGGAAGTACCCTTTATGGATGACTCCGAGGGCAGCAGTGGCCGAGAATTTTGCCCAATTTGTAGCCATACCTAGCCACTCGAGGTTTTCCCGGAGAAACGCGTCCGATGTTGTTCCGGCATGCATGAATGCATTCTGTAGCGTGAGAGCGGTATGGTATATTGATGACCGAGGCTCGAGTGAGTCCTAGAGAAAATAAGCTACCAGATGAGACCCGTTGGTTGGATGATTACCTTGGTCTGCTTCAAGATTAACATGTCCACTTTGTTACTTCGCTTGAGGAACTCGAGATAAATCTTTACGGACTCCTGTCCGCCGAGTATGTTACGGAGCTTGTCAAATATGCTCTTTGTTTCCTGCTTACCACGAATCGGTCACGAAAAATGCAGAGTCATGTGTGCAAAGGAGACCAACCTCGGTTCCTTCTGGCAAATGCTTCCGAACACCTTCCAAAAAGTCTCTTGTGCCACCTTCGGCCAAATCAAATGCAAACTGATACGCCAACAGTCTTTCTTTGGGAATTAGTGACGTCAACAAGGGTACGGTGAGGGAAGGGTTGTTGAGTGTAACGAGGAGGCGAGCGAGCGAGTGGATATGCGAAGATTTTGTCCTAGAAGATGGAATGGGGAAGAGAGGCAACAGAAAGTTGAGGATCTGATCGCGGTACACGAGTGGGAAACCGGTATCAAGGACGGCCTCCATTGCATAAGACAAGAGCGACACATCGCGAGTGATGTCGTGGATTCGAGAAATTATGTCGAGGCGGCGAGACTCGAGGGCTATTCCAATCGCCTGGAAATAGGGTAGTGAAGAGCCGGGTAAGGGTTCGGGGTGTGAGGGTAACGCACCTGTCTGTATTCTCCCTCGTCTATGCAGCGCTGGAATATGGATTCTATGATGAGTTGTAACCGAGTATCGATCTTGGTTCCTGATAGGGCCTCCTCTGAGCGTTGGACAATGTATCTGTCTATGGCCTTGGCTGGGAGGCAAGGAAACGTTAGTTGACATGAACGTTAGCAACCGCAGCGACGTACAAATGACGGTTTCTACGTATTCGCCCGAGTTGTAGTCACGAGCTGCTGCCTCGAACGCGCTGCCCGCGCCGAGTGCAAAGGAAAGGGCCTCGTCATATTCGCCGAGGTAGTAATAGACCTTGCTGGCAAGCAAGGCGGCGAGATCACGGGCAGGTTTTGGAAGCTGTTCCGAGTCGTACAAGCTTTCACTGTAGAAAACAAAGCTGTGAGCAAGTGGTGAAGGAGAAACGAAATGATGAGAAGGAGACGTGCATGGGTGCGATATGTTCTGATATTTCTGGCCAGAACTGCGGTACGAGGGGGTGTAGTGCGATGAGCGCATGCTGCTTGAATGCGGGATCTGGTTCTGAGAGAAGAGCGAGCACACCGGCAGCGGAGGATTGTGTGCGGACGACCATGACGAAGCTTATGCGACGCGTCACCGATATTGATTTCGCTCATCCTAATCAAGTATTTCAAGCGGAGATTGTCGGAGTTCCAATCCTTCCACCCCGTCCCGAGCTCTGCCGCACTTTGTTCAACCCATCGACATGTCCTTCCGCGCCGTATCCCGCCTTGCCCGCCCATATTCGACGAACGCATCCCCGGGCTCAAACTATTTTGCTCAGCTCAACGCTCTTCGCGAGCACGCCCAACGTATGCACTCTTACCTCTCTTGCCAGTCCACATGCTCAACCTCGCCCAGACACCGCTGAACTCTGGCGGAAAATCAGGTATGTGTGACCAAGCCTTAACGACTTTCGTCGGACTCATTTCGTCCCCAGCTTCTACGTCGCGGTCCCTGCCAGTACGTCCCGTCACTTGCCGTTTTCCCGCTCTACACTCCCTCCCAGCTCTCGTCACACTTGCATGGGTGTACAACGTCGAGACGGAACATGCCGCCCATGAGCAACACTCGATAGATGAAAACAACGGCACCCTTCCTCAGCCGCCACCTTATCCATACCTGAACCGCAGGGTCAAGCCTTTCCCGTGGGGCAGCAATTCCTTGTTTTACAATGCCACAGTAAGCTTTCCGTGCTTTCGCCTGTAGTGATATTCTTCAACGCTCCACAGTACAACAAGGACATGAGCGAGGAGTAGATATGCACGTTTTAACTTTGCTGTTGCATACACTTTTTGTGTAGAAAGCAACTGCACTAATGGAAGGTCAACACTCGCTGTCGCTCCTGTGCAGTTCCGAACGACGCTATCAGGTAATGGTCGGTCATATGCGCATTCGGGTTATTGCATACCAAGTGGGAGTCGCAGCTAGTGCGGTAAATGACGTAGCAACACGCGAGGGGGCTATAAACGGTCTTTACGGTGCTTTTCGCTGCACTTCCGAAGAGACGGACTTAACCCTTGTGAGTACGGACACGTCACAGTCGCGGATACCATTATGCGCCGAGGACCTAGTAGAAAAAACTGGTATCCGACAGCCCAACCTCGATAAACGCTGTGCCAGTGGGGTTAAACGAGTGAATCGATGAGCGGTCCGATGTGCTGTCCGAAATAGGCAACTGTCGTAGATCCCAAGTACTCATGCCAGCTCAAGTTGTAATGTGACCGGCCCCCGAATCTCTTCTTTGTCCCACTAGCACCATGCCTCGTCCCATCATCTCCCCCTCCGTGCTTGCCTCCGATTTTGGCTGCCTCACCGCAGAATGCAAGAGAATGATCAAGGGAGGCGCAGAATGGCTTCACATGGGTATCACGTTCTGAGCAATCACCGATGGCCATGTGTTTGACTACAACGGTTCCTCCTACCCCAACAGATGTCATGGATGGGTACGCAAACTTGCATCGCGCGACCTCCCACCTGCTGATCTATCTGCAGTCACTTTGTGCCTAACATCACCATGGGTTAGCCACCCCGCCACATAGCCTCCTCCATCCTGACCAGCATCCGCAGGAGCACCCGTGCTCTCGTGTGTATCCAAGGGCGTCCCCGGAATATTCATGGACTGCCACATGATGGTCGCACAGCCCGAATTGGTAAATTTACACACCGCAATCTTATGCCCATGATGTGATGCCATCATCATACAGTGGGTCGACGACATCGCCAACGCAGGCGGCTCGTTGTATTGTTTCCACATTGAAGCAACCTGTACGCCCGCGCCTCGCTCACTCATCACCACACGCACGTTCTAACTTTTGAACCCAACCGACGCAAAGCCGATGCCCTATCGCTCATCCGTGCTATTCACAGCCGCAAGATGAAGGCAGGCGTCGCCATTTCGCCGGACACGCCCTCCACCGCCATCACGGATGAAATCGGCGCTGGAGCCGACATGTTGTTGGTCATGACCGTATATCCCGGTACGTCATCGCATAAACGTGTCGCTTGCGGGCGATGAATCCTGCGCGTGATAGGTCGCGGCGGGCAAAAGTTTCTCGAGCGCTGTGTTCCAAAGGTCGCTGAGCTTCGTGCTCGATTCCCCGAAAAAGATATCGAAGTGGATGGCGGCGTTGGCCCTAAAACGATTGAGGTCTGTGCCGAGGCCGGTACGTCCATGGTTTGATCCACTATACGGGAGCTAAGATTGCGAGCCCACAGGGAGCAACGTCATTGTAGCTGGAACTGCCATTTTCGGTGCTCCCAGTCCCGAGGAGGTCATCACGCAGTTGAAAGAGAGTGTCACCGTCGCTCAGAAGAGAAGAGCCCAGGCTCTGTGATCCTGCATGCATTATTCCGAGAATCTCAAAACCATTAGAGCTTGATTATGTTATTGTCCCTACGCAAGTCCAACAGCTAGAACGCTGCTGTGACCTCTTGATGTCCATAAACTAGTTAGCATGGTCCGCAACGAATCGAAGACTATGAAGGTATGGACAAGGAAAGGACTGTCATCAGAAAGGTGGTATATGATATCACAGTTCGCACTGGAAAGTCGTCAGAGATATTCTAATCCAACAATAGTGGGGAATGCAAATTGTATGTGTCATCGTGAAAAATGTGGGGGCGAATATCATTAAGTAGATTGTCGAATAGGTAGAACATCGCATTGCGAAGGCGGCGGAACCATCCGCCTCAGTCATCACCATTGAAGCCACTCCCCATACATGTTAGGTCGTTCGCCACGAACGTATGCCTCAAAGGTTCGTTTGATGACAGTTGCCCAGTCCAGATCTCGTTTATCGTCAACAACTCTGTCTACCCATTCTTCGGGTTCGACATCTGGGATGGCAGCAGCACGCGCAGCTCTCTCGCCAGCCGCAAACGTCGGTCCTAGGTCAGGCCAATTGCGCGATGCGTCGAATGGCTTCCACCTAGGTGAACATGAGTCAAGCCACGCAAACCTCATTCAACCACGAAAAACGCTCACCAGAAATTATGGAAATGATACGAGTAAGCACCCCGGAAGAAGCCGTCGAATCCCAAAGCTTGCGGTGCCGCACTGTTTTGTGTAGGTGTATTAAAGAAGTCGGCGAACCTTTTACAAGCTGATCAGAAACTTCAACCGCAATATACACTGATACTCACTCTGTAAAGTATGGCTGAGGAGGCCGCTCACGCTGGAAAGCTTCAGTATTGAGCCACGCAGAGTCAAAAAGGGCGTCCGGAAGGCGTAACAAGAGACCTTCTACGTGCGCGTCCTTGGTGTATCTTGAAACCGTCATGGGGTGGAAGTCGAGTCCATTTTTGAGCGCTGTGCGGAACAGGAACGATCCAAGAGCAGAGTTTTTGTTCATGCGCAGCACCGCAGTGTTGTACTTCTCCAGACGTGACCACCGATATGCAAATGCACCCTGCCAACCCCAGAGTTCTTCCCAGTCCCGCAGGAAAATGGTATCCGCATCGAGGTAAATTCCACCATACCTGTGGCAGAGGACGAACCGAGCCATGTCAGACAAGATGACGGAGAGACGGTCATATGATGACGAAGATTTGGAACCCGTGCGATTGAGCATGTCATCTTCGTCAGAGCTAGCAGAAGACGATTTTGGCGCTGCGGTCGTGTCCGTGCTGTTCAACTCAACCGTCGCAGAAGGCTCGGCAGATTTGGATCGTTCAGCAGGGACGTTGATGATGTGACCTCCAGAGTTGAATAGAGTTTCCTTGAGCTCTCGCCATTCGTCCTTGATTTCAGGGATACCATCAAGTTGATCAGTGGTATTCCAGAGCTTGAACTTGATAACGTCTTTGAACCTAGGGTGCAAGAACGGAGCTGCCCAGGGATTCGTCTTGAGTTGCTCAAACATGTCGGTGAGGGCCGAAGGATTGGGTATGGAGGCTGCAGGACCAGGGTTAATCCATAGCCAAAACTCTGGGCGACAAACGTTTGGTTCTGAGTCCTCTTTGAGCTGAAGACCAAGGTTTTGTGTGAACAGGAAAGACAACAGCGCGAGATATGGCTTGTCGGTGAATGGGCCAGTCCAGAACATATGGAAGAGGCGAGGATTTTCGGGGTCGCACGGGGTCGGGAGACTGGAATAGGGGACGTGCTGCAGTGTTGGACGGAGACTTAAAGGAAATTCCCATTCCACTCCACGCTTTTTCGTGAGCCCAGCGTTAGGATCCTGGATGCCAGCAGATTCCAGAGGACGTGGTGCAATGACATTCGCAAACGATACTTGCGCCGGCTCAGTAAAGTTTTCGCGGTCTTGCTCCATGTAAACGTATTTCCACTCGTCCATCTTGCCCCTCCTCAGGTGATTGCCATTGTCTAGACCAGAACCGAGACGAAGGACTTCAAGACAGTCACGAACATACTGCGCATACTAGCATGAGTAAGATACAGACAAATAACGAAAACGGCTTGCCTTTCCCTGAGAAAAATCGCAGTGCTCCATGATGGTATCTAGATCAGCAACAGAACCCGGAACGGGACGCGGAGGGTAGGCGACGTTTGTTGGCTGACTTTGAACGTCAAGGTAAACGCGGCGTGGACCATCCCCTCTTGTCGTCGTAGCTACTGGCCCGGGGGGTGGTCTGAATCGAGAAGGAATGGTGGGGGCCTTTCGTGGAGGGAGAGCAGGATTCAGGGGTGGTGCTGTCAGACCAACCTGTTCGGGGACTAACGACGCGCGTTAAGAAAAAATACCTGCAGTGATAGCCGAGGACTTACTCTCTCTCTTGCTAGGATAGTGGCCACTGGCAATCTCCCATTCCCAAACTCGTTGAAGGTCCTCTCTACCAAAAATGAGCGTGGATGACTCTCCGAAAGGGGGAGTCCACTGCTTTTCCTCGGGTCCGAACTTGCGGGCAAAGGAGAAGAATACACAGAGAGAAGCGACCAAGAGGAGGCCAACGACGAGCGGCCCTCGTCGCCTGCCAATGCGCGAAAGGCCGAGGGGTTGCATGCGAGTTGGATTTGGGACGAAAAGACGCAGCCTGCGAGTTCGCACGCCAGGGATTGGAACAGAGACCGGAACCGTCCAGGACATGGAGCGGGTATGTCTGTGCATCTTCTCCTGGACGGCGGAAGAGTACTTTGGCAGGCCGTTCGTCAAGCGTGCCTTGTCTTGCCCGTAGCCATTTCCACGCTGCGGTATTGAAAAGTAGTTGAGAGAAGACGCCATGGATGTCCAGAGGGCGACAAAGACGAGGACGAAGACTCGTGAGTGCACCGGTTCTGAAGAAGATTTCAGGAATTAAGTAAACGCGAAACGAGCTGAAAATTCAAATATTCATGGCTCGGCTGCGCGCGAAAACATTGCCTCTCTTGTACATTCCGCAGCACTACCGCCATCCATACAAAAGTAGCAACCATCATCAACTACCAGCGCAGCCATTCCCCGTACATATTCGGGCGTTCGCCACGTATGTATGACTCAAACGTGCGCTTCAATACCGCAGCCCAGTCTAGATCGACCTTGTCGTCCTCCATCTCGTCCATCCAGAAGTCCGGATCAGCGTCAGGCTTGGCAGCTGCCCGGGCAGCGCGTTCACCCTCCCTAAAACGTGGCCCAAGATCAGGCCAGTGTCGAGCCGGATCAAATGGCCGCCACCTGGTGTCGAACGAGTGAGTGGAGTGACACCGTCTGAAGCGGGTGTACGTACCACGAGTTATGAAAGTGATACGAAAACGCACCCTTGAAGAAACCATCAAAACCAGTCGCAAGAGGGGCAGCACCCTTGTCTGCGGGAGTTCGGAAAAAGTCGGAAAAGCTAGACTGGGATAAGTTCTCGTCAGTGAGAAGAGGACAAAGAACTCACGAAGTAAAGAAAGGGTGAGGTGGCCGCTCGTGCTGTAACCCCTCTGTATTCAGCCAAGCAGGATCAAAGAGCGCGTCAGGGAGCTGCGTCAAGAGCGGTGACAGGTATGCGTCCTTTAGGTAACGAGTGATTGAGCTGGGGTGGAAATCAAAGCCGTTCTTCAGGGCAGTTCGAAACAAAAACGACCCAAGTGCAGAATCCTTGTTGAGACGAAGCACCGCAGTGTTGTAATAATCGTGGTAAGACCAGCGATAGGCAAATGCCCCCTTCCACCCCCACATCTCTTCCCAGTCACGGAGAAAGAGAGTGTCTGCATCAATGTAGATGCCGCCAAAGCGATGGGTGACGATGAATCGAGCAACGTCTGACAGGATCACCGAAAGTCTGTCATACGACGTTTCCGATTTCGAACCCAGGCGGTCGAACATGGAATTACGAGATGGTCTCCACGAGTTAACACCTGTAATGCTAACAGACACGCCCCCGGAATTGAAAAGCGTTTCCATCAAACGCCATCCATCTCGTAGCTCTGGGATACTGTCAAGTTGTTCAGTGGTGTTCCAGAGCTTGAATATGATCATCTCCTTGAAGCGCGGATGTAAAAAAGGGGCTGCCCAGGGATTAGTTTTCAGTGACTGGTACATGTCCTCCAGCGCTGAGGTGGCCGGAGTAGCAGCCGCTGGGTAAGGGTTGATCCAGACCCAGACCTGAGGGCGACATGCCAAACCAGGACTGTTCTCGAATTGAAGCCCAAGGTTCTGAGTGAACAGGAACGAAAGAATGGACGTATACGGCTTGTCATCGAATGGACCGGCCCAATACATGTGGAAAATACGTGGACTTTGCGAGTCGCAAGGTATCGCGAGGCCGGGGTTCAAAGTAAGCTGCTGCGACGGCGGGAGGCTTAAAGGAGGCTCCCAAGGTAATCCTCTTTTCTTCTGTAAACCTGTGTTAGGGCCATACCGTCCGTTTGGGTGTGCGGCGGGGACCATAGGAATATTAGTAGGTTGATGATGTAGATCCTCTACACTAGATCCTTCCTCCGTGTATATATATTTGAGTTTGTCTAGATTTCCTCGTCGTACTCGGCGACCGTTGTCCAGGCCGGCACCAGTTCGTAGAAATTCGAGGCAATCGCGTACAAACTGATCACCTCTTAGATGAGATATCCATCCCGAGGAAGAAAATGAAAACATGGCTCACAATTCCATTAACAAAATTACAACGATCTCGAATTATATCCAAATCTGCGACGCTGCCTGGGATCGGCCTGGGTGGGTAGGCAACGGTGTCAAGATCTTGAGAGAGTGACTGTACTAGATGATATGTCCTTTGGGGGCCGACACCGCGGGATGTGGTGATCACAGGATCATGAGGGGGAGTAAATGGCGAAACGAGCGTGTGCGCCCTGGCAGGCGCCAAGGCGGAGTTAAGTATGGGGGCGGTGAATCCTATCTGTTCTGGTACTGGGGCAAGGTGAATGACGAATCAACTTCAAGCACATACGATGATATCTCACTTTTTGCGTTACTTGGATGATGACCACTGTCTATCTCCCACCGCCAGATTCTCTGCAATTCATCCCTACTAAACACTAGGGTCGAATGTCTGAAGGTCGGAGCCCAGTTTGTTTCCTCCGTGCCCAGGAGGATCAGAACCACGCAGGTGACGAGGAGTCCGCCGAGGAAAGCGCAGCAACGGGAAACGAGTCGTGCGCGATTGATCCAAGATGCGGACTGTACGTCTTCGGAGCGTACTACCTTTACGCGGACACGGCGTGATTTGGCGCCAGAAGTAGAAGCAGGAAAAGGAATGGGCCATTGTCTGAGAGTTGTCTGCGCCTTCATTTTCTCCTGGACGGCGGACGAGTCGGAAGGGAGGGTGTACCAACCGCGCCAGAGGGCGGTTACGTACCGAGATAAAGGCATGGATGAAAGGAAGGAATGTGGGGCTCAGTTGGATGAAATACTATAGCAAATAAAATATTAGCTGACGGTAGCAATTGGCCAGGATTAGGCCAGGATGGGAAAAACATCGTCATCGTCATTGCCATTTCTAACTAGACTGATCCGCTCAGCTACTAATATACAGGATTCTACAGCGGCAATTCTACGTCGGACAAACGGGAATTCGATCGCAACTCAATTCGAACCAAGGGGTTGCAACACCAGGTCAGCGGGGTCGGTGGGGACCGACAGAATACGCAACGTATTGGTGTGCCCAAGGCCACCCTTCCACCCCTGTACGGCAATCACGGTCGTACCGGTCTTGATAATGTTCAACTCCAGCGCACTCTTCAACCCGTAACGGATGCGGTTGTCAACCTGAGGAGAAGACACGTTCAGGATACACTCATATGAACCTTTGGACTAGCAGCTCACGTCTGTCTGCCATTGAGAGTCAACAATACCACGTGCCTCGGGGTACCAGAATGGATAGCATCCACGGTGCAGGTGAATCTGCCGGGCAGTCTGCTCGTTGCGCGTCACTGGACAGATGCGCATCACATCAATACAGCAATATCGCTCCATGATCAATCAAGCATACCAGTGATGATTGGGACCAGAGGGCGGTACTTCGAGACCAAACGAGCGGTGTTGCCGCTGGTGGATAGAACGAGGATGGCACTTGCATTCTGCTCGGAAGCAGCAGCAACCGCAGCGATTGCCACGGTCTCCACGGTCTCCGTTGGTCGAGGCTGGATTGCCCGCAGCTCATCATATAGAGGGGGATAGCAAATGGCAGCTTCGGCAAGCAGACATGTTTCCGCCATCATGAGAACTTGGATCATCTTCAGCCAATCGCTTCAAACTAATATGCATAATGCGTACCTGATTCCACGGGATAGCTTCCCTTTGCAGTCTCTCCTGACAACATGACGCAATCGGCACCGTCAAGCACGGCATTGGCAACGTCGCTGACTTCTGCACGCGTAGGCCTCGGGTTATACTGTTGGAAATTTTAGTCAACACCAAGGACGACTTTTTTTTTGGCTCACTGTCATGGACTACGAGAGATCAGATTAGCTCTTGATAAAGTCAAGAAGTGAACCGACGCTCACCTCGAGCATCTGCGTGGCAACGATCACAGGCTTTCCAGCAATGTTGCATTTGGAGATCATCATTTTCTGAGCAAGGAATACCTGACTCGCGGGAATTTCGATACCAAGGTCACCACGAGCAACCATCACACCATCGCATTCGCGTAGGATCTCATCAAAGTTCTCCACACCCTGTTCGTTCTCGATCTTGACGATGATTTTGATGTTAGCACCGTCGGGTCCAAGGACCTGACGGATGTCCTTGACGTCCTGTGCGCGACGAATAAATGATGCAAAGATCATGTCAACGCCGTTTTTGACGCCGAATTGCAGGTCTTTTTTGTCCTTGTCAGAAAGTGCGGGAAGATCAACATCCGTCTTCGGGAGGTTGACCCCCTTGCGAGAAGAGAGGGTCCCGTTGTTGAGAGTACGAACGCGGACGTTGCTGCCGTCGATGGACAAGACGAGGAGAGACAGGATACCTAGAAGTCGTTGAGCATATGACACAAGGACTGCATCAATGGAATTACCATCGTCGATGTAGATGAGCTTCCCTGGTGCCGTGACCTTGGGAAGATTTTTCTATGACAAATAGTTGTGGTCAGAACACTCGAGGCGCGTCAATCAACAAAAAAGCGCTGACGTAGTCCAGCCACAATCGCTCGCTATCGCAAGATTCGCTGTACTTGTCGTCCGTGGTAATAATGAATTCATGTCCCGCTTTGATAGGGATCTAAAACAGACGTGATTCTTCTGATCAACGGAGACCTGCGTATATGCGTACATCTTTTCCGTCCTTCATCAATCCAGTGCGAATCTCTGGGCCTTTCTGGGATACGATGAGCTCTACCGTTGAACAAAATGGGTTCGAGTACATACAGTATCCAGAGCGATCGCGACAGGGCGTCCGGGATCAGCTTCAAGCGCGTTTTTTCAGCAACCGATGCAGTTTTGAGAGGAGAAGGCGACTTACCGGCGACCATCTTCCTGGTGTTGTCGATGACGCTCTGGTGATAGTCATACGAACCGTGGGAGAAGTTCATGCGAACTGAGGTTCATCACGATGTGAGCGATGGCACCGACACACTGCCAGGGAGTAACTCACCGACATTGACGCCCGCGCGCCTCAACGCGGTGAGCCTTTCGACGGTGTTTGTGTTGGGCCCTACATTCTGAGTGAGGTTGTCTGTTCGGTGCACGGGTCAGAATGCGCACCAATCGTCGCGATGATGGCGGTCTAGAGATTTGAATGAGTTATCCGCTCGGCCGATGCTGTGGATGGCAACGTACCTTGCGAAGGTACTTTGTCTCCGCAGTTGGATGGATGGCTTTTGTGGGGCTCAGGGTAGAGTTCCATTCGAGTTGAGAGCGGATGCCATCGTAGGTGAACATGATTGTCTTGGACTTGTTGGTGGGGGAAGAGAGGAATCGACGGTGTAGTCTGTGACAACGAGGGAAGAGGGAGAGACGTTCAGCACCTCTGGATGACAGATGGCTGATGGTGGAAGAGAAGAGAGAGGAGGAGGAGATCATGATCCGTTGGTCTTATCGATTTGCGGGCCCGACACGGAAGCGACTTACCTGATGGGTTTACGTTAGGCTCGTTGTATGCGATGTGAGCGGCTTGTGCAAGAGACGAGCTGAAGAGGCAGTGCGATTTTTATCTGTCTAATCTTGCTGCGGGAACCTATATACCCCTCACAGCGCGACGAACGTGTCCATCATTACCGAATACATACGACCCATCTTATAAGTACTTCAACAGAACTGCCATAACATTACGACATATATCAATCCATAACCTCGAGCTCCTTTGGTCCTGCACGCTAGACCAACAGCGGCGGCATTGTTGTAATGGATTAACCTGATAAATGAAAGTAAAGCAGAATTTATAGAGCGAAAAACAGGCAGAATATAGACAACAACACAGGGGCGGTGTTATCCTCACAGTACCCTCAGTGTCCACCCGTGCAAACCTCCGTCGGCACTCGCGGCGGCCTGGGCCGCTGCAAGCCAACCCGGATCTGCAGCTGGCCCTCCAGGAGGTGTGAGAACGTGGCCCGGGGCCATGCCACTGAGATCCATGGATTGGAAGACGTTCTCGCAAGCCATCGTTCTTCCGGAATGGTACCCGACACCATCCGAAGCCCGGATGAACAAGATAGGCAAGGTTCTACCGGAAATCGAAGCTGGTACAGAGGCCTCGCCTGGTTGAGCGGTTGGGCCGCCAACCTGCACGGTGCCATCTCCACCAGGCGGTGCTGTATGAGGTCCAGTAGTCCTGTCGGCCGTTAAAGCGTTGGGGGAGATGACCTCCTCTTGAAGTGTCTTGATAACCTCGGTGAGCGAAGGCATCTCTACCGTCACCAGAGTGTGTACCGCTGCGAATCTCCCCCCCTGAACGTTGGAAGCTACACTTGGCACGGTTCCGTCATTCGGCGTCAGTTCAGCCGAAGGCCCAGGCATTCCACCGCCGTAAGAAATATTCGTGAGAGGTCCGGGCGCGTGCGGAGGAAAACAACGGGCACGGAGGGGACCAATATTGCCCAAATAGACTGTGAGCGGCTGTTGCGTGCTTGTCTTCGGATCATCGTAAAAAAAATTGGAGACCGTGAGTTCAAGGGAGTTGTTGGCTGGGCGATAGACCGGAGGCGTGAAGAGGGTTGGGAAGGGCGTAATTGGAAGTTCGGGTATCGAATTGTTCTGACCAAACGCGTCGAAAAACGTGTATTGGAATTTGGCTGTGAATGCGGCAACGGTCAGCAAGATGAGCAGAAGAAGCATGCACGAGGCGCATACAGATGCCGACGATGGTCCAGCACAGATAATCATCCACTTCATCGTAGATCACTCGGACGCCATCTTTCACCTCGTCTTTGACATGCGGCTCCTGGAAGTTGAGAGGATGCGTTCCGGTTTGGGATGACACTCCAGGGGTAGATGGGCCAACCCCTTGTGGGCCAGGAACGGGACCTGCTGCAGACAAGTAGTGTCTTGAGCCATCCGCATTGACCCGCTGCAAAGCTATTTTTTGCATCTGACTGACAGGGCCACCATCTTCAGGGGAGACCCGGCCTTTGTCTACTTTGCGAATGACGAGCGGTGATGTCGCGATGTTTGAAAGTGTGTCCGATAACACGACTTCACATCCATAAGTCACCGCCTGATGGCCACCTGACGTATTGTGAACGTGAGTAATAGCACATAATACTTTCCGGTCACGTGAAGACATACCGTGGACTGGCGGCGCATCTTCTGGGCGTCGGACTACATTGACGTTGAAAGCTGACCAACTGACGTTACTGGCACACAATTGGGCGGAATCGATTGTCATGTATTTGGTGCGGACTGTCTGTGAGTTGATACGGTTGAAAAGAGAAACTGGTCCTCCGGCTAGAATGCACGACGAGATGTTACGCGTCTTGGCTGTCTTCTTTGAGGGTTTAGATATAATTGTTACAGGAGCTGAATCAAACGATGCCCAAACACGGCCACCAGTATTATCGCCGCCGCCATCTCCTGTGGTCGAAGGGGGGTCCATGATGTCGAGGGAGAGAGTGAAACTCTTGGCCTTGGCAGTACCGGTAACGTGGAGGAACTTGAAACTGCCAGTCATATTGTTGTCGAGGGAGGTTTTCTGATCAAAGGAACGTTCTCCTTGTTCGGAAACGACAGCCATGGAGAGCTGCTGGGAACGCATCTGCCACACAGGACCCTGAATATGGACGATGGGCGGGGGACAGAGGAAGCGCTTTTCGCTACCGTATGATTTTTGTGCGACGGCAGCATGCAGACACATTACAGTGGTCATCGGTATGACGCGCGCGGGGTCCTGGGAGACATGATCGCGTACGGTACGGCGAATTTTAGGATGGGAGTCCTCCTGTTCCACTTCCTCGAGCTTACGCTTGCTGTTCTTACTGCCGGAAGGCTTATCGTGGAGGCAAGGTAAACACAATGACGCGTTTAAGCGCTCGGCAAGGGACTTACTTGTGGAAGTAACGTGACGTGATGTGGGGCTGCAAGCTGGGGAGGTGGTGGAGCAATGGCCCAGGCATGAAGAGCGGACTCCGGGGGTAACTGGTCTTTGCGGGTCGCGGCAAGGATGGACTGGAGAGACGCGCCCGGATCGGAATTAGAAAGGACGGACGGAGCGGCAGCTGTGGTCAAGGAGGGATGGGCATGGTTGACGACGCCGTTGTTGTTGTTAGAGGGGGGAGGGTGGTGCTGTGTGGATTGATGGGCTATATGTTCGGCGGGAGGTGTAGCAGAGGAAGTATTTACGAGAATGTCGAGTGAGGGCTGTATTGGGGATGGAGGACGAGGAGACGAGCTCTTTGACGCTGCTTGGTGTAGGTGAGCGTCGAGCTGTGCTGCGTCGGGCATTGAGATGTGCTGGGAAGAGAAAGGATGGAAGGTCCTCATAACAGATTCCCGCCAGGGATGGATACGACGTTGGGCTGCCAAGCTGTGGGAATCGACGAAACAGAGGTGGGAAAAAACCGAGAAAGCCTGAGAGTGCGTCGTTCAAAGTGCCAGCCACGCGATGACAAATTCACACATCAACACGTGCTATCCGTGGGAATTCAGCCACCACAACCACGGTAAACCGGCGACCGTCGTCCGGCATATTATTAACGTAAAAAATCGTAGTGCAAATGTCAAACAGCGTTCCTAAAATACGAGGGAATATTCCAATGCAAACTTGGATCGTGTAGAAATTATAGTCCATCAAAATTGTCCCCGGATGCCATCAACAGGTCATGTAGCCAATTTTCGTCAAAGCGGGCCTGTCCATCCGGTCGTCTAGCTGGGGGGTTCACGCACTGGCAGCAACTTGTGTGCATCGCCGCCTCCGTCTCGTCCTCGGCCCCGCCCAGGGAAAGGGACAGTCGCGTTACCATGTGCCCGCGGGTCCCGTCTAGGTGTTCTAGGTTCCGGGCGTACACCCAGCTCCACGTCATGTTGGAATCGTTGCCAGTCCTCGACTCTCAGCATCGACTGCCTCTTGGACGAGCTCGAAGCGTTATGTCCGCTGCCCATCGCAGCGAGCTTGTCTACGCTCAAGGCATTGGCAGTGGAGCTTCGATCTCCAGGTTTCCCACCGTTGACTAATTCTGAGCCTCGCTTACCCGAACCCCCGTCCGGCTTGCGCTTCGTTCTCTCCTCTTGCTCCATCTCCGCCACTCTCTCCGCTTGGCGTCTACCCACTACTTCCCGTTCGATAGCCATTGACCGCTCCCAACGACTCTTGGCTGCCGCCAGATTGGCCGAATCTTTCTCGGCTTGAGTGAGCGGGTTTTGCAGCCCACGCATCTTCTGCCTATGGCGCTCTTCAAGTTCCTCGAACGTTGCAATGCGCTGTGACTCGGCCCTCTGGGGAACGGGGGCGGCGACGTTTCCACGAGGCAAGATAAAGGGCACGTTCGACGTAGTATCTTGAGTACCCGCTGCCTTCGTGAGCCGTGCTGGGGGTAACACGATAGGGATGTTTGGGTTCAGATTAGGGTCAGAGGGGTTTCTCGTAGGGCGACCACGCAAGAGAATGTGGGGAATGGTGTCCGGTGGAGGCTGCTCTATCACAGGAGCATGACCGGGTGGCTGTAGCAGGACAGCAGGAATGTTACTACTCGTGCGTGTGTGCGACTTCGACTTCGACAAACCAACGAGCGCAGCGGCGATGGGGATGTCTTCGTCTGAAGCGTCCTTGGGGGTAGTATCCGTCCCGCTGACCTCCAGCATGCTCTCACGACGCTTGCGTTGAACGAGGGCTTCACTGACAGCTTGGGGTATGGGAAGACGCTGGGCGGGCATGGTAGAAGAGACAGGTGTGGTGGGAATGGGTACAGTCACACCAGATGGTGGTTGCAGAAGTTTCCGGTCTCGTACGTAAGCGTCCCAATCACCATCCTTCAATGGGACGCTCGTGGGACGGCTAATGGAGGCACCAAGAGGGGGTGCATCAATAAGCTTGGCCAACTCCATAGACGTTGCGCGGCCGCGTGGATCCGGTTGTCTTGGGGGTCGTGTATGAGTCCGGGGGGCAATGGCATTGTCGAGGTCGTAACTGAGCGTACGACGTGAAGTAAGCGAGATCTTGCGTGAACGAGAATCATCAGAATCCACGCCAGGCGTGTCTGACCGGAGTGCATCAATGGAACGCCTGATGGTCTGGATTTCAGCAAGAAGTTCTTCCTTCCGGGCAAGGTCGCTGAGCTCGGCAGAAATCTGAGCTCTCTGGGCTTCTTTGGCTTCTTTACCGATGTCAGGCTCTGCATCGGCAATGAAGCCCGCTGGTACGTCATCTTGAATTCCGATTCCAAGGTCCAGATTAGGGAGGAGATTTCCCGGAGACTGAGAACTTCTCGCAGTACGCTTAAGTTCGTCTTCGGGCATCGGTGCTGCCATGAAGTCAGACACGCCAGATGCCCGCCGAACACGACCACCAACGAGAGTGAAAGTGGACGAGCGACCTTCGTTGGAACCAGACGCGGGGAAATCCTTCATGAGGGGCGTGACCGAGTAACCGCTGCCAGCCCGGGTATGGGTTCCAAGAGATGGGTGGTCGTTTTCCCATTCCTCCTTCTCTTTTGCGAGTTCTGCAAATCTGTCAGACATGTTGAGCTCAGCTTCTTCGTCTCTGCGCTTTTGCTCTTCGCCGATCTCTTTTAGTTTCCGCTGAAGAACACGAAGGATACGTAGTTGAACCGCGCCCCCCATAAGGGCAACCGCAGCGATCAAACCAAGTTCGATCTGCATCGTCTGCGAGACAGGGAATGCGATGTTTTTACTGGTATACTTGGGGAACAAGCTGCTGAATCCCAAGTTCCACATGTAAAACTGGGGCAATGGATAAGTACCCTGGAAACGGCATATGTAAAGGTTACGTACTTCCTTAAGGCCGGCGGTGGTGTAACAATCGATGCCTAGCATGAAAGCAGACGATCCGACGAAAGCGGTTGCTAAAAGTAACATGTGCCAATGAAGCTTGGGTATGGTGCAAAGCACGAAGGCGACCACACCACAGGCTGGAAGAGGTATTAGGATTGGAAGGTGAAATGGGGAGTAGGTCGTACCGATATACAATATCCAGCGCAACCCAACGGATGGAATGAGGCCGCCATTCCTGAAGCACTGTATCCACAAACCAAAGGCGAAACCCCCCCAGGCCCCGATGAAGTATTTAGTGGCTTTCCAGAAGAAGATGGTGAAGGCACCACCCATTATGCCGGCTACGGCACACGCAAGGACGAACATGCCCTGAAGGGTTTTACTGGGGGGATTTATTGCTGGAAGAATACCAAATTTGACGACGAGAACGAAGCAAACGAGGGAAAGAGTATAAAATCCGATGAGAAAGAACGAAGTCCTGAAGGATCGAGATTCAGGGATCGCATGCACAGCCAGGAGGGAAGAGCGCACCATCTGTTCTTGTGACCCCAGAATGCACTCGGGAGGCCGGTCAGGATGAGAATAACACCTAGCACGGCAAAAGCAGGTGTGATTTGGGTAGCCAGCACAATGGGGGTTGGCGACGGAGAGGCCGAGGATGAAGCAGTGGGTGTCGGAAGGGTGCTGGTGACATTAAAGACAGTGGGAACCACCACAGTAGTGAGCGGGATCTCTTGGTTACCTGACTGACTGAATGACGTCGAGGTATAGGAACTGGTTGTAAGAAAAGTGGTGAGGTTTGCAGAAGGGGTCGGAGTCGGGGTAGCCTGGGATGAATTAGAGACGTTGGTGGAGTTTACTGGTGTAGACGAAGACTGGGCGGAGACTCGGAGAAGAAGGAAAAGGAAGGCACACGCGAGGACTAGAGGAGACCTCGTAAACATGCTTGGCAGGGGGGGAGGGGGAGGGGGAGGGAGGGGGAGGAGGAGGAGGAGGCGAGGGAAAAGGGAAGAAGGGAGGGAAAGGAGAACGGAGTCGGGTAAAAGGAATGGGAGGAGGATGGGAAGCCGAAGACGGACTAGTCACGGTCAGCCGCTAGAGTTAGTAACTCACGGCGTGGGGTCAACGATGACTGAACGCGTTCGCTTGCGAACTTCTCACTTTTGATAAAGATTCGACGACGAGAGCGGACATAGACTGTAACGTATGTTAGAACACGCGCCATCCAGTGACCTCCGCAGGCACACCGTGTTTCAACGGGCAACAGTCCGCGTGTGATCTATGATCTCGCTTAGTACCCCATCTGTCGTCATGTCTACTTCCGGTCTATTGCCCAATGGTTCATGGTCTATTCAAAGTGCCCCAGTTTGCTCGCCCCGATCCCCAGCCGGGATAGCAGCACACTCATCTGCCTCGGTGCATTCCTCACAATCACCTTGTTCCCTATTCTCTCCTCCTTCTGCTCCTCTACCACAGTGATCACTTTCCCGCGTCTCCCGAATCGCCCCACCCGGCCTGCAACGTGTAGATATGCATCGCCCGCCCGTCCTTCGGGCACTCCGAGGATGAAGACGTGCGACAGATCCGGAAGGTCCACTCCCCGGACGGTGGCCAAAGTGCCGACGATCAACGTCGGATTCTCGTCCGAAACCTCATCCGCCGTCCGGGACAGAACATGCCTGCGACTCGCCTCGTTCCCAACCAGGTCAAATGGTTGCGCGTTCACACCCAATTGTCGCAACTCAAAAATAACCTTGCGTACCGCCGCGGTAGCAGGTAGCACTAAGAGTGCAATACGATGAACATCGAGAGCAAATGCAGCAGCAACCGCTTCCAACATGGCCGGATCGAAGGCCAGCGGTGAATGCAATAACTCTACAGTACCAAACGTTCAATAACAGCCCTCGAACGCGTGTTTTGACTCACCCCTGTCCATGTCATCCCTGAGTTCAGGGTCCTCATCGTCTTCGTAAAAAATGCCATCTTCATCATTATCGCGTACGGCAACATCATTTTTTAACGCGCTCTTATCATCCCTGTCATCGGGCTGCAACGGGAGAGCGCCGCCTATGTTTTTGATGTCCCCTGCTTTCGAGACAACAAGCACATGATGCACGGCACTCCGTCCCAGCCTATGCGAAGGTACAGCGGCGGAGCCTTTTTTGATTAACTTCAACACTTCCCCCCGTGATACCCAATCAAAGGCGCTAAACAGCGCGCTTTGAAACCTGCTGCGTAGGGTGGCACTTATCATGATCAACTGCGGGCGGTAAGCTGGAACATCTTCGCGTCCTTCGAGTGGCTCCTCCCTAGCGCGCCCATGTGTCTTCTGCTCTTCTCTGGACCGGGCGCAAAGTCTGTCCAGGACACGAACCAGATCCGGAATATGCTTCTCAGGCTTTTTTCGAGGCACTTTTCTGCGCTCTTTCGTCAACTTGTTGTCAGGAACAGGCAGTAGCGCGTCCACCTCGTCTACCACGACCGTCAAGGGCCCAGCAAGCCGAAACACCTCGGGTTGGCGCTCCATAAGCTCCAGTATGACGTTGGGTGTGGCTATGAGGATACGTGGCAGTTTATGGATCAACAGGTCATCGTCGGACGATGCAGATCTAATCGCCTCTTGCATGCGGACCGGCAAGTCTTGCAATGTTTCCCTATTGGCCTGTCGAACGAGCACTTGCGCGCATTTTGTCAACGAGATTGGCGCGTCACCCTCTGGTAGGGTCATATGATGTATCCAGTGCAGGTATTGGTACGCAAGGTCTCGGTGCGGCACGATCAACAAGCCAGTGAGCCCTCCTGAGTTCGCTTTTTGTACCGGGGGTTTGCTTAGCAATGCCAGCATTGCCGCAAAGGACCTAGAAAATTTATAAGTGTGGTCTGCTCGGATGTATTCTATCGACCGACCAACCCACTTTCCAGTTCCCGTGTCGTCTTGGAGTAAAACATTTCGATTGCCAGTTATGCCACGGATAAGTTTTCTCTGCATCGCGGTTGGTATTTGAACATTTGGAAAAGCAACGCGCAACGATGCGGCTATAGTGGGTTGGATTCCAGCAGCCTCAAAAGAGCCTTGGTCTGGGGGGTCAAGGGAAGGAACGCGTGGAACACCATTGTGTGTCTGTTGGCTCAGGTAGCGTGTAACGATCGTTCTGGTGCACAAGCGTCGAACTGGAACTGAGTGAAACGAAAGAAGGGACATCAAAGTTCACGTGATCTGATATACTTGACATTATGTACATGTTTAACATGAAGTAAGTTATTAATAACATGAAGAGGGAAGTGAATCATGGTCGGACATGATTGGCATGAGGATGAAAGGTGGTTGGCTATCACAGATTACAGGGAACAGCAAGAAGAACTGGCAATTTATGCTGCGCTCCTTGTGCGTCGCCGCTCTGAACTCAAATCTTCCTCCATCGCCTGCTCACCATCCAACCTCGAGAGTTCCTATTCCTCAACGTCTCCAATAGGGCGATACTCACTCCTGTCGTTGCGGTAAAGTACACGACTGACCCATCCTCTTGCAGGGTTCTTAATCTTGGGTCGTCGACCGGAGTTGACTGATAAGCGTTCGGAATTGGCTGCCGACACAAGGGAAGCGCGCTCAGACTCGTAATCGAGTCGTTCCTCTGAAAAAAAGAGTCAAGCTTGCGTTTATCGAATCTGTTGAATGGACTCACCTTCACCAAACACAGCATCCATTTCTTCTAATGGCACACCCATGGTTTCGGGATACACTAGACCTGCGTTAGCACAGAGACATGCCAGAGGTAGAACCGGACCTACAAAAGTACACGAGAACAAAGCTACATGCACAGTAGAAGCCGTGCATAGGATATAACCTCCACGTAATGACTTCCTGTAAGTAGGGAGTGGTCTCTCCAACAATGAAGTTGAAAGCCCTATAATGTAATAAAAGGTTGGTCAACATGCGGACAGACTGAGGCACTGACTGACCAATTTGTCGCTGTCGAGATTGAGACACCCTTGGATCGGAAAGCCAAAGGCATGATCTGCGAGATTTCATTCAACATTCTGATCATCGAACCAACCAATAAGCTCACCTCGGGTGGGTACAACCATGGAATCGGTCCCCAACTTCAAAAAGGTGAGCAAAAGCAGATGTCACGACAAAATCTGTACCTGTAACCGAACGCAGCATTGAAGATGATAACGCACACAACAACTGCTTGGGGAGTTGCGGGAACATCAATGTACATCCACCATCCCGTAAAGCCAAGAGCAATGCCCATCTATATCCGTTAATCAGAAAGATGGAGAGCCAGGACGCGATGATTGCACGCACCACGACAGCGCCTGAAAGAAGAATAATCCGACGACCCCAGCGGTCTACCAAGTACCAACTGAAAGGGAGAATGTGAGGAGAAACTCATAAAGATACCATGTGCAAACGACGCACGTCGGGATAGTACTAAGAATGTAAATGATGGCATTGATACCCGTCATAAGCACGGCATCACGCCCAAGCCACCCAGCCTCTGTGAAAAAATCAGACATGGCTTGCCATCTACGCAACCTGTCCATACCTTCGAATACCGAGGCTAGCTCGCGATATCAGTAAGAACTTTGCGAAAACCGTACAAAGACTCACGTGCATAATAGGAAATTACTGTCGAACAATGTTTGCTCAGAGAGGAGTAACGCGGAAGCGCGACGACGTACCATTGATTCCATTCTTGCAGGTAACAAGGACGTCAGCCAACAGTACTGGGTTGAAAATTACAATTACAACATACCAACTGAGCAAAAGCCTGAGAGGACATTGCAAGCAAGACACGGCGCTTGTACTTTCTCCACATGGTCGCATAAGAGCGACCCTCTCCAAGTTCACGCTGGAGGAGTTGTTAAACTGGGCACGAACAAGGTATAATCACTAGCACAATTACCTCGGCAATAATTTTATCTTTGATCTCCTGGAATTCTGCCTGTGCAACCACATTGTCGGGATTGCCACCATGTAGATCTACGATAACGCGCAATCCAGCCTCGTCTTGATCAGTATCAATCAACCACCTAAAAGGCCCATCAATGAACTATGTAGAGCACGCCTGGTTGTTTCCGTACCGTGGGCTCTCTGGCATCAGAAGGCTGCCGATCGCAAGAATGCCACCGATAACACATTGGATAAAAAGGGGTATCCGCCAAGAAAGATGAGAGTCGATGAACGAGCAAAAATAGTCAGTCCACTGTGTACAACGAAATCAACAGAGAAAGAGATTGTTGGAAGGCAAGCTTACGACTGAAGTAGCATAGCCGGCAATGTTGCCTGTGAATTCCATACAAGCGAGAGCGCCTCTCTAAAAAAGGGATTAGATCGGGTTTATAGGTGCAAGACACGCTCTTACATGATTTGGAGGAGATATTTCGCTCTGATATATTGGAACAATAGTACTAGGAATTGCAGGAAGGTAAGTAGCCAGTAAGGGATCTCTGGCGAGGTCACGCACGATAATAGGCCGACGCCAAAGCCGCTGATGACGCGGCCGAGGATCATAACGTAGAAACCGGTGGTAAAAGTCTGGACGACACCACCGAGGGAGAAGACCAAGGCACCGGCGAAGAGAGTCCCCTTTCGACCGACCATGTCGCCGATGCGTCCAGCGGCGATAGACGTGGCTGCCAATTGGTTAGGAGATGAAAATGAAGGAAAAAAGAGACATGCCTAAAGCGCCAAGCTCCAAGACTGCGACCATCGTTCCGACTTCTAGAGGACCTGGCGAGTTGAAAAATTGTTTGAAGTAGGGACCGGTGATAATGCCGGACATGACACTAGTTTTGATGGATGAGCTCAGTACAACGGGATGAGGGGAGAAAGTTCACCCTTGATCATAACCGAACTAGATATTGATCAGGAAGCGAAAATGAGGAGAGAGTAAGAAACGCACGAGAAATACACCTATACTGGCAAAGATGGAGATGGCGTAGAGAAGAGGCTGCCCGACAAGCCTGGACGGGGAAGGCGGTGGTGCGGAATCTGGCATGGTTTCATTTACTTTGTCGCTTGTGGGTGTATGATGGGTGATAGAAAGCAAAGAGGGTGAGGTGGAGCTTCTCCACCCAAAGCAGCGCCACACACATCACTCACCTTCTCACATTCATGCCCCGCTCTATCGTCTCCATCGACACCGCGTCCTACACTGACGACGACGACGACTACGACAACGAGTACACGCTCGCACAGAGAGAGTGGCAGGAGAGCATCGCCGAGCTCCACCAGCTCGCCCTCCTCCTCCTCCTCCCTTGGCTCGGCAAATATTTCGGTCGCAAGACCAGCCACTGGCGTGTGTACCTCCTTTCCCCCCACCGTCCGTACTCACCCTTCGTCCAGTGTATGCTCGCTATCTTCGACTCGGTCTCGGCCCGTCCTTCTTTCTTGGCGACGGATCTCGTCTGTTTTCGCGGTAAATACTAGTATCAAAAATACGGTCGAGGTTCTATTCTCGTCTTCCATCCCTTTCGTCTTCTCACCCTCCAAACCAAACTCGCCAGTCCACCATATACGGCCCTCCCCTGGTTCATCTTCTCTACCACCGCATCCGCGTCCTTCCATGCCTCCCTTGCAATCAGTCCACGTAGCAGGATATACCATGTGTCTGGGCCAATCGAGATTTTCCTCTGAACCATCTTCCTGTAGTACCCAAGTGCATCTTCCGTGCCTTCTGGGCCCACATTCTCCAGACATGCTTTGATCAGCACGTGGTACCCAACCCGATTCAGCTGAATGTTCCGTTTCTTCATTTCTCCTAATACCTGCTGTTTGCACTCCTGCGCCAACGCCAGGTCGCGCCAGTCATGGCGATGCAGACTTGTCAACATGCCTGTGTATGTCACTTCGTTCGGTTGTACCTCTGGATTATCCTCCATCTTGCGGAGGAGATCCATCGCCGCACGTAGACCCTCTTGCGTGCCCTCCTCCATTTGGTGATTGATGATCGAGGTGAAAAACGCCACGTTGGGTTGGATGTTTTGTTTCCGCATGAGAGTGAGGATGGCATCCGTAGCATCCGTGCGCCCAACTTTGAGCAGCGCGGAAAGTACTGTCGAGAACGTGTACACATCACCAACGAGACCCTCCTCTCTCATCCAATCCAAGATACGAGAGATAGTGCGGAACTCGCCTCTTCGACCATGGAAGTTGAGCAGACTGTTGAAGGACACCACGTCCGGCTTGGGTCCTTCCTCCCGCAGCCTCTTGAATAGTTCATGTGCATCTTTTTCCCGATGATTTTTCAGTAGTCCGTGGAGAACAGTGTTGTAAAGTGTCAACGCGTCTTCCGGAGTTGGCGACAAACCGCTTGCAAGCCTCGTCTGTAAATGCTCTAGGTATTGCATTGCATCGTCCGGCCTGCGAGCGGCAAAAAGCACAGATATGATGGCACGGAAGGTCGGCACGGTTGGTTCTATGCCCATAGATATCATCGTATGCCACGCCTTCTCTGCCTCAGCAGCGTCTCCCATGCGCTCGTACCCAACAAGAAGGGCAGTCCAGGTAATAACTGTTGGTTGAACCTGGAAGCGTATCATGTCGTCCCAGAGGGTCTCGGCCAGGTCCCTGGAATTGCACTGGAGAAAAGCGGACAACATCGTCGCCCAGTTGATTTCATTCAGAGCTATCGGTGTCTCCGGTGTCACACTAGCTTGACTTGGTGCGATGTATGGCTCCGGTCCGCAAATACCGTCAATGATAGACATATAAAACTTCTTGAGAGCTTGTGCGTCGTGAGTGGAAGCCAATAAGGAGGTGCGGGCCGTGAGGAAGCGGGGCTCGGAGACATATCTTGCGACGCGTAACCTGCGAACGTATTCCTCTACCTTGCCGGTCAATGACTTGCTGGGGAAGGTGGAGAGGAACTCAGCTACGAGGCGCGGGGAAATCGGAGCTGGGGACCGAAGGTATACGCGTAGCGCGTCACGGAAAGAATTCCTAATAGCATATGCAACGACGACGGCAAGGAGAATGGAAGGGGGATGCAAGGAATGCGGATGCAAGTCAGTTGGTAAGTCGATCATCAGCTCATCGACGTCACGATCTTCTTCCGAAGTAGTGGTGTCTGGGGAGAGCGGTTTTTCTTCGACTACCCGAGAGAACCTCTCGTACAGACTCAGAGTAGCCGTGTGATCACCACTTCGCAGATGAGCAGCCATGTACGCAACTAAAGCGTCGGGAGCCCCCTTGGTTGCAGCGTAGCACGCGATTTCTTCTATAGCTTTGCGGTCATGAGGGTCCCAATCCTGGATTGATCGTGGACAGAGATTTGCCAACAGCTGTGAATACCTGCGTAACTGCGGTCCAAATAGCGGCAAGAGACCCTTGTCCCGCAAACTTGTCCAATGCTCCCAGACCCGTCGCGTGTCACGCGCCGAGAGAGCCTGTCGAAGTTGTACGAGACGTTGATTGAAAAACAAGACATCTGGGTCTGGGATATCATGTATGCGGTCAAACTGGCTACCTTGCCGCTGCTTGGCGAGATGCGGGCCAATTGATGGGGGAGAGGAACGCTTCTCGTCGTCGTGTGCAGCAGCGAGGACACTGGCGGGCCTATAACCGAATGCGCGCGGGGCAAGGAAGTCGAAGAGATGGACGCTGCGAATCGACCTACGGAGCATTGGGTAAAACCAAGGTTGTCGTGGCTTCTTTAGGTTGTTGTCTCCAACCACAATGGGCCACGGAAATTCAAACAAACTATACATCACGCATGCTGAGCACACCGGCGAATTCGGTCAGCACTCGGCCTCGTCGTCGGGTTACAAGGCGTGCGTATGAACATCCATCCATTGGCGCTTTGGTCTCTCAACGATGTACTCCACAGAAAACAACAGGTCCCACATCCCAGAGCGCAGACACCGTTTGACTGCTGTGCGCTTTCTTTCCAGCAATTTGAGCACCCAGTCTGTGCACGCAACAAGGATGGGACTGGCTTTGTTTTTGACCTAGTGAACATCATCCCTTGGCTAAAGCGAGTTCTCGGTCTGTCGTGAGTCTACGTTTCGTCTTACATTCTTTCTTTCAAGGCAACATAACAACACGAATCCGATCACCAAAGAACCTCTCCTCCCGAACGATCTCATCAAGCTCAACTACTCGCGGAAACCCTCCGGAGAGATCCACGACCCTATTTCATTCAAGCCATTCAGTGAACATTCTCATATTGTCGCAATTGCTACAACCGGCAATGTATTTCTTGCAGAGAGCATCAAGGGTGGTAAGGATCTTTTGGAGGATATAAAGTTCAAGAGGTATGCCCGACAACATCTGCGGTTCGTGCCCTCTAAAATGATAATGCCAGTGACGACGTGATCACCCTCCAAAATACCCATGGACTCCCTCCCGAGTCCGCACTCACCGGGGCCGCTGCTGCGGTCATGGCTGCAAAGAAGGAGGAGAAGGCAAAAACTGTCACTCTGAAAGCCATTTCGGAAGCTAAAAAAGCCGTCCCTTGTAAGGGTCCTTGCCTCATTCATTGTTCACAATTTCGAATCATTTCTCAGGGAACATCTCTCCATATTCCACCGGTGCATCTGGCGCTTCTCTGACGTCTACTTCCGTGGACCCTCAAACACAACCATCAAAGCTTCTATGGGATGAGGAAGAACTCATGTTCGAAGATATATCAAACCCTCTGAAGGGTAAGGGTAAGGAAAAGGATGTTGGCAAGCGTCGCGCTTATGTTCGAGTTATCACAAGTCTTGGCGGTTCCCTCAACTTGGAATTATATTGTGAAAAGGTTTGGGTCATCACGGTTGTATGCGCTCTCCCATTACTCATTGCCAATAGGCCCCCAAAACGTGCTACAATTTTCTGATGCTCGCTAGAGCGGGGAAGTACGACGATTGTCTTTTCCATCGGCTGATTCCTGGGTTTATGGTGAAGTCGATTTGTTCTTTTATCAATTTCCGTTTACCGACCTTGTCCCGCAGTTACAAACGGGAGATCCAACTGGGACAGGCGCAGGAGGACAATCACACTGGGGTACCCCTTTCCGCGATGAATATGATCTAAAAGGTGCTGCTAAGCACGACAGCCGGGGCACCATTGCAATGGCAAACAAAGGCGCTGGCACAAACGGGTAGGTGTGGGTTTGAGAAGTATTTTCCGTTGTTAACACCGAGAACAAGGTCCCAGTGGTACATCACGTTTCAACCGACCCCACATCTTGACAACAAGCACACAGTTTTTGGCAAACTGGTCGGGGGTGAAGAGGTCTTAGATACCCTGGAGAAATTGCCTCGAAAAGAAGGAACTGAGCGGCCGGCAAAACCAGTACGAATTACGGAAGTCGTTATGTACGCTCATCCCATTCTACACCCCCGTTCTGTCTAACCATGATCCAGCCACCAAGACCCATTCGAGACCTACAAAACGCGCCTCGCCAAGAAACTCGCGCGACAAGCAGAGGCGAACGATGAACCAAAGACTGCCCAGAAAACACCGGGTGACAGTATTAACTGGTTTGGGGTCAAGGTGGGCGCAAGCGATGAAACTTCGCGTAGTACGCCCGGCACAGGCGTCGGGAAATACCTCGGCAATAAGAGAGCACTTGACCTAGAAGGTGCTAATAAGGATCTCCATGGTGAAGAATTTAAGAGGAAGAAACGGTTGGGTTTCGGCGACTTCGATGGGTGGTGATGCAGGACAAGTGCAGAGTAATATCCTTTTCTTCCTACTCTCTTTATAGTGGTAGAAGGATTTGTGGGGAAATAAAGAAAGTGCATTGGATGTCGGATCTCCATATGACACGGTCAACCTGGTATTGCAACCCGCCCCATGGTATCCTGGACCTGTGGCAGCGAAACGCGTTCTGTCGTACAATATCAGCAGGTAGCGCAGGGAAGTGCACGAGGATCACCTTCGTCGTGAACAACGAGTTGATTCTTCGGTACCGAAGGCAACTTTGGCCGAATTTGGGACTCCAACTGGAACTCTCAATGACGCAGTTACGTAGTAAACACCAAAACTTACGCTTGCATCTTGAAGCTCGAGAAGCTCGGCCTGGACTGCATCCTCGTCTTCTTGGGTCAGTTGGTTCGCAAGCATGTTGCCAATTTCCTACAGACACGGATCATGAAAAGACGTTCCGCTGGATCGGGATGGCATACCCGCTGATATTCCCGGGCCTCTTGCGTCTCTTCCATTAATCTTTCGACACTCTCTAGGTTCATCTCGCGATGAATCTCCTTTAGTACTTCATTCCCTTGTTTCAATCCATGCAGAACCGAAACCTCAACCAGCGAGAACTCGATTGTAGAGACCTGTGCAACGGAATTAGGACGCATGTCGTCAACGATGGCTACACCAACTAGCTGTTCCAAAGCTGCGAGCTGATCATCCGTCTTCAGAAGAAGAGTTTGCTGGTACTTTCTTCTTCTCAGGGCTATCACAGCGCGGTCTTTGTCTCCCGCAGCAAGATGTGCTTTGGCAATCTGATGTTCGCGATCGAGGACGGCTTGTATCTACCAGCAGGGAATTCCTAGGATGGACACGCTAGGATAGACGCTCGACTCATACCTTCTTCTGGTATTGTTTCAACTTGTCACGTTGTAGTTTGAGGCTGCAGGGCAGTTTGAGCGTCTCCTGGCGAACAGACACTGGAAAGGAGCGCACTCGAGGATTGCACGGTCTTGCTTGGTGATCCTTGGCGTGGACTGGCCTGATCCCATAAGTATTGCACCAACTTGAAACTGTGCGAGTCCCTCGCGGAGGGTTCGTAGCGGCAACTGTGGTGGTACCGTACTAAGATCTACTTCGGTAAATATTATATTCCCACCGCGCGAACTTGTCCGGAAACAACACCCGCGAGGCGGACCAGCCAGTTGCCAACCTTTTGTGCTTTGTGCGTAGTAGCGAGGCAATGCTATTTATTGTAGCAGCCTTGTCCATGCACACAGCGAATGACTTCTCTACTCTTGCGGTTATCCAAGTCCTCAAGCCTGCTCTCTTCACCGCCCACTCGATCTCGCTTTCGATTCTATCATGACTATATCCGTTTTTCCACACCAGGTCAGCTCCCAGAGCATGAGCGTGTGTTCCTTTCTTCATGTTTCGTGGTGGCATAGGTGGCATGGGACGAATACCTTTACATTCCCCAAAGATAATAGGCGTTGCAACCTCGCGAGGCGATAGAGGGTAGGTTTATCCACAAGGTTAATATCCCCATCGTTGAGACCTCACCCAGTCATCAAGAAGATTACCATGCAATCGCCGCCCTCTCCCTGGACCCCGAAGGCCTTCGCCTAAGTATCAGGAAGACCCTCGGTATCGATTGGAAACCTGAAGATTCCACGGGCCACACCGCCAGTCAAGTTGTTTTTGTGGGACTTTATGACGGGTATGTTGATTCACCAAGTTCCCGACATTTCTCAGCATGAATATGTTTACAGCCATGGTGGTTCCACTGTCTCTCAATATCTGCGTCAGGAACTGCACGGCTTATTCGAGTCGGTTGACAAAGCGCACATTCCCGAACTATTTCTTTGGATCAAGGATCTGGGTGGCTACTTCAAAAGGTTCAAGGGTGGTGCGCTGGCACCGTGGATTCACAACAACCAAGACACGCCGCCTCTGGATTTGGAGGCTCGCGCCACACAGGCATTTTTTGAAGTTGGTATGGAGTCTGGACAAGCCACGTTGTGCGTGGTGACCATGTGTTGATGGTGTTCAGACAGGCTACTCTCTATAGAAAGCGAGGCAAAGATGTGTGGAGCAACGTCCTCAGTGGCCATTCTCCATTCCTTGGACGCTGCTCCATTTTTCTCCTCTGAGAAACTTGCGCTCACAGTAGCGCACTGTGGGTGAGACGGAACTCCATCGCTAGTCACTTGGGTTAACTGGATCCCTAGCGATGCTCGTGTCCTGTTGTGCTCTAGAAAGGGTGGCCACGTGTACCCGATGACCGAAAACCATCACCCCGATTCACGTGTTGAGGCAACTCGACTGCGACGCATGATGGGCTCCGCCTTGATCACAGACTCTTTCGGCGAGTCCCGGTCCGTAGCCATTATTTCCATGTACTGTATGATCACTGATAGCCATCTGTAGATGGATGGGTGCTCTAGCCAATACGAGAGCGTGAGTTAACAGGCACAACGTAAAAGGATTCACTAACGGGTACTAGTCTGGGAGATCTTAGATTCAAGCCTTTTGGTGTAACACCCGAACCCGAGGTACGCGCAAAACTGTTGGAAGGTAGATGACAACATCGCTGTTTAACCTTCACACCTTGACTACTATTGTTACTTAGGTCGGGACTGGGCATCGATGGTTGTCGTCTCAGATGGCATCTCCTCGAGTCTGTCTGACGACGAAATTGTCGACCTTACCAGAAACGCCCCCACCCCGAAAGCGGCAGCAGATCGCATTCTATCATTTGCTCAAGAAATTGGCCAATGGGATAATGCTACTGCGATTGTGGTACCTCTCGCAGGGTGGGGACAGATTGAAGGTCCTGACAAGAGTCTTGCGTTGCGAGAGTTTCGACGGCAACAAGCAGGTTAGGGCGTGTTCCTCGCTATCGGCTACCGCTCACGCATATCTTGTCTTTTAGTTGGAAACGAACGTCAGCGCATGATGATGTGATATTGCTCCTCAGATTCAACTGTACATATGAGATAATATTGTTGAATCGACTTCCATAAACTCTCAGATCTGTGCCACGGCGTGTCCATCTGCGCGAGGGTCAGAGCCTGCCGCCCAAACAGTCTTGCCTGACTGATCCACAATCTTCTGTATGATCTGTCCACGGCCCATCATCCCTCTTCCGAAGTTGGAGGCGACCCTAGCATCATGGCCCATTCCTAAAAGCAATGTTCAGTAACATCCGTGACCTTTCCAAACATATATTTACCTCTCAATTTGGTGATGGTCTCAGGAGCAATCCCATCTTCGAAGTATACCTCGCCATTAACAACAGCGAATTCGTCCTCTGTGTCGCCGTTTTCCGGGGTCCCCGCGGAGATACAGAAGCGGGGTGCATCAAGGGCTGCTTGGGCCGTGAAGCCACGAAGCATGTTGAGGAGGACCTGGACGTGACCTTGCGGCTGATTTGAAACGTCAGTGGACTATTCGTCAGTCTGTGAAGCCCTCCTTACCTGCATGAAGCCTCCCATGACTCCGTATGACAAGAAAAGTTCATCGCCTCTAAGTGCCATCGCAGGGATAATGGTGTGGTATGGACGTTTCCCGCCCTGGAGGATTCAAAGTGAGATATAGAATGGTCGCAACTAACACCATTAGGTTCACCTCGAGACAGTTAGGGTGTCCTTTCTTAAGAACGAACCCAGCACCTCTGTTCTGAAGAGTAAATCCGCATTCTTTTGGAACAGCTTCGCAAAGAATTAGTCTACGTTTACTTGAGCAATCACTTTTCATCATACCTGCTGTTCCGAAACCTGTGTTGCAAAAGCTGAGCACGCAACAGACACCTACAGACACATGCCGACATACCAGCGTAATTGCTTTGGATATAACTACAAGCATTTCCCCACTGATCAGCAACTAAAGGCGAGTCAATATAGAGCTACATGGATGTGTCGTTCATGCATACCGGTGAAGTAGACCGTGTCAGAAGAGTTCACTGGACTCCCGTGGACAACATGGGGGTTCATCCTCGTGGAGTCAAAGAGCTGTGCACGAGAAGCGAGATATTCCTTGAAATTTCCGGACATTAAATTCATGTCAACTGTCACGATGGAGCATAGAAACCTTGCTTAACAATTTGTCTACGGGGACGAAATTGAACTCGGGGTCGTTCACATAGTATTGGGTGTCTTCAGACAATATTGACCGTCCCGAAGGTGTTATAACGATAAAATACGAAAATCTCACCAGCAAATGCGAGTCTAAACCGGAGATGAGCAAGAAGGTTCAACAGAAAAGTACCTGGACTGACCGCATGGCCTCGACAAGAGTATGTAAATACTCGGCAGAGTTGTGCTCTAGTTCTAGCAACGACTTTGTCTTCCCTTGTGCTTGGATCTGCTCCAAGATGCCGAGAGCGAGCAGCGCAGTGATACCTAAACAAAATTCGAGTTTCGAGTACATCTACTAGGAGAAGCATTACCTTGGCCATTGGGAGGGCACTATGAATCAATGCAGCGCTTCGGCATGAGAGTCAACAAGATTGCAAGAGATACCGTACCTCGTATACTGTGACCTCTCCAGCATATGTATATTTGATGGGTTCAACGAAAGAGGTCTTGTGCGAAGCAAGGTCCTCGAGTTCCATTACTCCACCCTTGCTTTTGATGAGATCGACGATTGCATTCGCGACACGGCCTTTATAAAAGCCATCTTTGCCTTGTTCAGCGAGCGTTCGGAAGGTCTGGGCGAGATAAGGGAATTTCATGATCTGCCCCGGAAGTGGAGCTTTCCCGTTCAGAAGCATCTCATCACCGTTTGGAGATGCATTTCGAATGAGCTGTTCAGAGCGTTGCCACTATATCGAAGACATCAGTTTGATACAGTGCTTGATAGCCATTTAATCGTACATTAGAACTGTGAATCTCAGAGACTGGAACTCTGGACAAAATGAAGCGTAAGGTGCACGTGGGGAGAGGGAGGCGTGTTGGTTTACCCTTCTTCTGCGAGTCTAATTGCTGGCGCCAGAACCTCTGCGACTGATAGTTTCTGCGAGCCCAATTGCTCGACAGTATCAACCCAGGCTGCCGCCGCACCTGTCAACATCTTATGTTAGTGGGCAAAAATACACAAAGTATATAACATACCAGGAACAGTTACTGCGTTCAGATCTGCAAGCGGAATTTGACCACCGTTGATCCCGCGTTGTCTCATGTAGTCTAGGGTGAGTTTCGCAGGTGAACGTCCCGAACCGTTCAAAGCTTTGACAGTCTTGGTCTCTGCATCATAGAAGAGACAGAATGCATCCCTTGAAGGAGGTTGAAGACTCGCACTCGCCAAGGCTATTGGACATACTTACCCTCCGATGCCACAGCAACTAGGTTCTGTGACATTTAATGCCGCCGAAGTGGCTACGGCCGCATCGGCTGTAATTCGAGGTTAAAATGAATGGTTGAGAACTGACCGACGAGATCAAGAAGTAGTACCTGCATTTCCACCTTTCCGCAGAATCTCTAATCCCGCTTCGGCGGCCAAAGGTTGGGAGCACGCTACGACTCCCTTCGTGCCGTAAACTTGAGATCTACGGCTGGCGAAACGCTGGAAGACGAGCTCTGGTTGATTTACTTTGTTCCAGTCAACGTTGAGGGAAGACATTTGGGAGATAACCTACAAGGAAGATATCGATGATCTGATTAAATTTATGAGGATGTTTGAACCCCACACGGAGTCGCCGGACGACCGTCACGAGTCAGCTGCACCATAACGTGGGCAAAACCGCGCTATTTATTACTCACTGATCTCTCATGTCGCTCGGGGCACGTCTCCAATCAAAGTCGGCCGAATATCAAAAGTCACAAAGTGATCTTGCAGTCCTTGTTGATAAACGGACACGACTCGATGCCCAGCTATCCGAAAATGAGATGGTCAAGAAAGTTCGTATCGGAGTCCTCGGAGCCCCTGGCAAACACTCAATTGGATTTACATCCAGGAGTTTGTAAACCTCACCCCAAACAACACGATCTTCAAGCTTGTCGGGCCCGTACTCGTTCCCCAAGACCACACTGAAGCCCGCACGAATGTAGAGACCCGGCTGGATTTCATTCGGGGCGAAATGTTCGTGTACCGGATACCTTCGCCATGTCTGTCTCACTAGCAACGTAGGAAGCGTGTCGATACTCAGATCAAGGATACGGAAGGGCAAATCGAGAAAATGAAACTCGAGGTATGTCTCTCGCGCATGCGATGTCTAGTGACTAATGTTCTGTAGCTTGTCGATCTTCAAGCGCAACTGCCAGCACCGGGTGCAGCATCAAGCTGAGCCATAACGTAGCCTTCATGAGCAAATTTAGATATCGTGTGAGAGCGTTTATAATTGTGTCTTTCTTCAGATCTCAGATCGCCGTTGATTCTGATCGAACCAGTCGCGTCACTTTGTAGTCGACGCTTCATTATTGTAGTTACTGGTTAGTTTGGGTTGAGCTTCCAAGTATGACGAGGCTGGCTTCATGGTCTGGGAACATCGTCTAGGCTGAATGATGTCTTGGTTCAAACTAATGAGAACGCCCGCTCAGTTTTGCGTTTGGCACAAAGGGCCATAGATATCGAAGACATTGATCATGTGCGAGCTAACGAGGTCTGAAAATCAGGAGACAGAAGAAAAATAAGCCAACTTGTGTGCAATGGATCATTGAGTATAGACGATCACAAGCGTTACAAATGACAATTGCCCATCAGCTTTCCGTTCTTGGTTCGAGTGCCAAGCGGTTCCTGCCTCAAGGGAAGTGTACCAGCAAGACACCACAAACCTGGAGTCATCGACTGCTTACGCAGGTCTCCATACGTGAAAATTTTGCATCATTTGGGCAGAGATAATTTGGCGCGACTTGGGGTTGGAGTATGGGGCAAATCAAACGCTGAGCCGATGATGAGATGTGCAGAAACATGTCGCAAACTGGTGATATATTAACAGGTCACGTCAACTAGATGGGCTCACCCCAAGGGGTCTATATGCAAAATTCGATAAAGCATTTTGCCATGCGAGGCAGGCAGCGACTCCGGTGGCCGGATAATCTGAACGTCATCATGATTGAATATTGATGCATCAAGTCAGCAACATACACACCATACTACGAATGTGTAACGGGTTCGGCGTGCGCCAGGTCGCGCAGGGTTTCGGGACTATGGATGATTTTCTCGAGCTTGAAACGTTTGCGAGCAGATATGGGAGGACAGTTGCGAATCAACACCCTGTCCTGAAGTCGCAATGCTGGACGTGTATCAGCAACGTCAACCTGCACACCCCTACAATTGCATACCGTTATGCTCATCGTGGGTAAGAATCTTCGTAGTTCGCTCGATGCGCTTGACAAGAGAGTGGGATCAAACACGCAAATTCGTTGGTCGTGTGTACTCACCTTGCCGGTTATTTTGTGAATGACATTCCTATACACCGTCACTGTCGCTGTTTTTTTCATACAACCGACTTTGGTGACGACTCCAGAGAAAGCCATGGGTGGCATACTGAACAAAACTTCGTGGAACTGGAAGTGACCGACAACATTAATATTGGTCAACGTGAACTAGCGCAAAATAATATTACGTAATATTTAATTGCCTTGTAGTACATTAGTACAAACTACAGCCTATTAGTGCCTCGTACAGTCACCTTCCGCTCTGTCGTTGTCCGTTGCAGACTGGCTGCTATGCTATCTAAAATACGTTTATTGCCACACTTCCGTCTAGGCAGACATCTTGAGTGATGGCCGTGGAGGTGCAAACCTAGATTTAGCTCGGATTCTGGGCCCGTATTTTGCCAAGATAAATGGTACGGGTGTTAATGCAAGGGCGATGAAGCCGACGAGAGAGGACGCCCATTGTGGTCCGAGTTTTGCGTACATTTGAGATCCAAATAACTTGAGAAGTAGTGAGCATAGTGGCACGTGGACTCGGGAGTATCATAACACGTACAGGAAAACCACCGCCAAAAAAGCTCCGGACAACCACAGTCGCGGCAAGCGCGGACGCGGAGACAAAGAGATACATATCAATAATGTAGGTCAGCAAACCTAACTGCGCCGTGATGTCAAAAGGCGTTGATGGAAACATGTATTATAAGCCAAACTCACGAATATCCAACATATGCTAAAGCCCATGACCAATGCAGAAGCCATCGGGACCCAGATAGATATGCTTGGGAACGAGGTCCACCTGTGTCCAACTTGTTTTAAATTATCAATGGATAGTCATCGAACGATCGACTTACGCAAACCAAAAGAAAGACACAGTGAGGAGCGGTGATGCAATCATGGCCACCCGTAACCTGTACTCCGGTGGTACAGGATCTGGAGCATATTCCTCTACCTTTCTGGCGTAATCTGTGTCTACAAAGAAGACATACTAGGATGATCGGTCAGCTTTTGCGCAAGAAGCGAGGCACACATCCATACCACGACAGCTGCCAGGAAGCTTCCAATTGGTAACGGGAAAAATACAAGACCAGCTGGACCGGGACTGAGATGATGGCCTTGCGTATATACGACGGGATACGCTTCAAATAGCAAATAAATACAGCCATATACGAACTGGACAGAGTTATCAATGATGAGATGCCGACGCAGCAGATGTTATCTTACGCACACTCATGTATATCGTGGACACCAACAGCGTCGGTTCCAGAAAGAGAATCTTGAACGGGCGCGCAAAGATGGCTTCCATTCGGTTTGCAAATGTGGTGGAGATTCTTTCCATTGCAGCGTAGTATCGCATGTCTTCTGTATTCTTGCGGCGTTCCTGTGCCATCTTGACAAGTAAAACAGGCCTAAAACACGATTCCCTCAGTGAGAGCCTACATATCAATCCAAGGATTGCATACTCATAAGTTTCCGGTACGCTTAAGATGATTTGTAGCCAGCAAGTGCCTGCCTGTAAACGTATTGGAACCTTTTGCAAAGCACTCCAATGCGACTTACAAAGATAGCCAGAATCCAGAATACCCAGCGCCACGAAACGCCTGCTTCGTAGATGTAACCACCAACTACCGGGCCAATACCTGGGCCAACGAATGGAGCAATAGTGAAGACAGCCAAGGCCGTTCCCCGTTCCTTAGGACCCCATATGTCCGATATCAAGGCTCTGAATATATTGTGAGGAGAAAGGCACTGGTTATAGGGTGAACGCGGCATACCCCGAGTTAGATAGCGGAGCAGCTGCGAAAGTCCCGCCAAGAAAGCGAAAAATAAGTATGGAAGCAGTGTTCTTTGTTAAGGCACAACCTATTTGGAAAGCCTAGGGATTCGGAACCATGGTTAAAGCGTTGGAAGATAATATCATATGTGATGGACAAACCAGAAACCCAAGGAACGACAGGATAAAGATGGGTCGTCTCCCGTACTGCTCTGAGAGAGGTCCCCATAGAAGAGGGCCGACACAATATCCACAAACGAAAAGGGAGATGGTAAGAATGCCAACTTCGGCCGAGAAGCCGAATTCTTGGAGCAATAGTGGTAAGATCGGTTGCGGTGCACTGCTTGAGAATGTACTACGCAGAATATTCAGCGCATGAGATAAGCTAATTTGGACAGGAACTGACGCGCTGAGAACAAGAAGACCGCTTGTCAGAGTGAGATACCATTTCTTGAGGTATGACCAATTCTGAGCAGAGCGCGATCAAGACTGGGTGGGACCCGGGAACACAGTCGACTCACCTTGGGATTTTGTGGATCTCCTGGTGAGAAGACAACGAGGAAGGGATCGACGGCTGTTTTGTCGTCGACTACGGGAATGACAAGCTCAGGGTCGATTGCATTGACGGCGGTGGTATTTGAATTAATGGATTCTGAATCCATTTGCGAGGCTGGCATCGTTGGGGAATTTCTTGCGAAGCCATGGTGGATTATAGATATTTATATCGTAGAGAAATGCAAGGCGTTGAGGGATCGCAAAAATAAGTTGCTGATTCAGACCAGATGTAGAAGTTGTAATCGGACCAGTGTAATCAAGTCCAACCAAGTAAGAACGTTGGTGTCATCAACCCCATGGACTTTACAGAAATCTACAAGCAATCAGCGAACCTTGTCAACTTTAGTCCGGGTGCACATTTTATCCTTAATGCCGTGGAAGACGTCCTCGTCGTGCGTCGCACCGACACGCTCCAAATCACCCGCACTTGGTCGATCACTCCCTCCACGCGAGCGACTGAATCAGACCGCTCAATATCACACGCTGGGTGGTCTTGCGACTCGGAGTATTTGCTCGCAGCCTCGGCTAAAAATGGAATCGTGCAAGTCTTCAAGCTTCGAGATGAGGCTTGGACTGCCCGCATCGAGACTGGCGCTGAGGGTCTCGTGAAGGCGGAGTGGGCTCCCGATGGCCGAAATATCTTATGCTTTTCGCAATGGGGTGTAAGTGTTCCCGCTTCACCTTGCATTCCCATGTCGACAATCCCTGCACCAGCTACGGGTTACCATATGGTCAATCGTGACCGGGACCGCCACATACATTCAATTTCCTATACATCCTGATAGAGGTAATTATCGTCGCTTTCTGCTCATTCTACGTGCTGCAACCATGGCACAGGCTATGCATTCCGCGCAGACGCTCGTTACTTTATACTGGCCGAGCGACATAGATCCAAAGATACTCTTGGCGTCTACGATGTATCCGACTCATTCAAGCTCGTGCGGGTGCGTTCGCATGTTCCCTCGGTTTTCAAAGCTGATGTGACGAAAAGATGTCCACAGCATTTCCCACTTCCCACAAGTAACCTGTCTTCTCTTGCGCTATCACCCACGGGAAACCATGTTGCGGTATGGGAAGGAATCTTGGAGGTGGGTTGTTTGAACGACGAGTAATGTTCAGGTCCTAAGGTCAGCAGTACAAGATATGCATCCTCTCTCTTGCGGGGGACGTGCAAGGAACGTTCTGTCCGAGTCCTGATCCAGGTTTCGGAGTTCGCTCAGTGGCGTGGCATCCTGGAGGGATGTTTCTCGCTGTTGGTGGTTGGGATGACAAAGTCGGTGTGAAGGCCGATCGTCCGCGGGCGCTTGCTTACGCTATTTAGGTCCACATACTCGACAGTCTGACATGGTCTGCGACATGCACGCTGGAGTTGTCGAGCCGGATTACGAGCGGAGTAGTGCGTCAAGAGTTCGGTACAGGCATTGTATTACTAACCAATCCAACAGACACTTTGGCGAGAGCCTACCAATTGGCTTGAGTCGACCCAAGGCAGAGGGTTCCTTTCTTGTGGGAATCATATTTTGGGCTCGTAATGACGACAATGGCTGATTACTGACCAGACGAACGACTCGGGGGCCCACAAACAATAAGCGTGATCAAGGCTGATCTCAGCAAGCCAAGCCCGAAATCTGGAGCGGTGCAACTAGAATGGAACAAGACTGGCAGCCTCTTGCTCGTACGCTATGGTGATGCTGTTTATTTCTACAGGATCCGCGTACTGAATGAGAGGACAGAGAGTGTCCCTAACGGGGTACACATCTACGACTTTCCAACGCCGTCGGAGCCGTTCGTGCCGCGCTTGCGATGTGTGCTGATGCATGTGAGACCGGTGATGCAGGCACGGTGGAACCCGATGCGCAAAGGCAGTCTTGTGATTTGTTGCGGCACTCAGAGTGTTTACACGTGGAGTGACGAGTGGGTGGGAGAGAGGGGGGACGAAGAGGATATGGCCGAGTGCATTGGTGTGCCAGCGAGCAGTAAGTGGTCTGATTCCCTGCGAAGAAGAGAAGACTTATGGCCGCAGCGAGGTACGAAACAAAGGACGTGCGGTGGGCACCTGACGGGAAGGGAATGGTGCTATTAGACAAGGACATGTTTTGCTGTGCGTTCGAGGTGGAGGAGGGTAGTGCGGGGGCCGAGTAGTAAATACGACTACGCAAACCCCACGGCAATTGACTAAGCTTGTATACTAGTTCTTACCACTTCCTCCTTTCACCCAGATCGACGTCTTTATGTTCTCCCGTCATCTTCGTCTCGCTCGCACCCTCGACCGTCGTGCCCTCTCCCTTCGTTCAGCACCGTCGTCGAGGTTCTTTGCCTCCCCGTCGTCTCACGACCCCAATTCCGATCCCTCCCCGCACAGTTCCGCAAACAAGGGAAAAGCAAAGGAAGATGACCCGGGCGCCGACAAGGAGAACGGTCTTGGCGTAGACATCCCAAGGGGCCTCGAGGGCTTCTTCCAGCGCTACCAGCAGTCACAGCGCCAGAACTCATCCTCCAGGCAGTCCCATCCCGAGGAAGACGAGTCCCACCGCTCCAAGCCCCCTCCCAGCGGACCCAACAACAATTTCAATCCAAACCAGCTCGCTTTGTTGGCCACAACCATCGCCATCGTCTATGCTTTGAGCGGCTCTTCTTCCTCCTCTTCACGCGAGATCACTTGGCAGGAATTCCGGACCGCATTCCTTGACAAGGCTCTCGTCGACAAGCTCATTGTCGTCAATCGTCAAAAAGTACGAATCAAGCTTCACTCCAATGCAACGGGATCCATGTACCCTGCCGCCGTCGGTGGTGGTGACTACTATTTCTCCATAGGCAGTGTCGAGGCATTCGAGCGCAAGCTCGAAGAAGCCCAGAATGAGCTCGGCATTCCAAGCCATGAACGCATACCTGTCGCCTATCACGATGAAATTTCCACCATAAATACGCTTCTCAACTTTGCACCTACCATTCTGTTCGCCGGTCTCCTTTTCTACATGAGCCGGCGGGCCGGCGGTTCTGCTGGCGGTGGACCGGGCGGTATTTTCAACATTGGAAAGAGCAAAGCCAAGTTGTTTAACAAGGACACCGACGTCAAGGTCAAGTTCAAGGATGTCGCTGGTATGGATGAGGCCAAGGAGGAGATCATGGAGTTCGTCAAGTTCTTGAAGGACCCTGCCAAATACGAGAAACTTGGTGCAAAGATCCCTCGTGGAGCCATCCTTTCAGGTCCTCCTGGTACCGGAAAGACCCTCCTTGCAAAGGCTACCGCCGGCGAGGCAAATGTACCCTTCCTTTCCGTCTCCGGCTCTGAATTCGTCGAGATGTTTGTGGGTGTCGGATCGTCACGCGTTCGCGATCTCTTTGCCTCGGCCAAGAAGAACGCACCATGCATCATTTTCATTGATGAAATCGATGCCATTGGCAAATCTCGAGGGAAGGGTGGTAACTTCGGTGGGAACGACGAACGGGAGTCGACTCTCAATCAACTGTTGGTAGAAATGGATGGTTTCGGCACGCAAGAACATGTTGTTGTTCTTGCAGGCACCAATCGTCCTGATGTCCTCGACCCCGCATTGATGCGCCCTGGTCGGTTTGACAGGCATATCGCCATCGATCGACCTGACGTATCCGGCCGAAAGGGTATCTTTATGGTGCACCTCAAGCCTCTCCTTCTCGCTCAAGAAATCTCGGATACGTCCTCTTTGGCCCAGAAACTCGCCGTTCTCACCCCGGGTTTCTCCGGCGCCGATATTGCCAATGTCTGTAACGAGGCTGCCCTCCACGCCGCGCGCAAAGCCCATGAATTTGTCAGAGAAGATGACTTTGAGAGTGCCATCGAACGGGTAATCGCTGGGTTAGAGAGGAAGAGCAGGGTGCTCAGCCCAGAGGAGAAGAAGACTGTCGCATATCATGAAGCTGGACATGCCGTCTGTGGTTGGTTCCTTGAACATGCAGACCCTTTGCTCAAAGTCAGCATTATCCCTCGTGGTGTTGGAGCTCTGGGATATGCACAAGTGGGTGTCTTCAGGCGTTTACATGAGTTGACTGATGACATGACATCCGATAGTATCTACCCCCGGATCGTTACCTGCTTTCCACACCTCAGATGATGGACCGAATTTGCATGACGCTCGGTGGGCGTGTTTCCGAGGAAATCGTTTTTGGTCCGGAGAATATCACAACTGGTGCCCAAGACGACCTTCAGAAGATCACTCGTATGGCCTTCGAAGCATGCGCCAACTATGGCATGAATACGATTATCGGTCCGGTTAGCTACGGAGGTCGTGAAGGTCAAAAAGAGGGCTGGACGAAGCCTTTCAGCGAGAAGACCGGAGAGATGCTTGACGCCGAAGTCCGCAAGATGATCACGTACTTGACTCTCTTTATTCTTGGTTTGCTGAATGTCTCACGATACATTTCTAGTTCTGCGCATCAAAGAACGACCGAGCTCCTCACCCTTCACCGCGAGGATGTAGAGAAGGTCGCCAAGCTACTACTGGAGAAAGAGGTTATCACTCGGTACGTGACGTAGTTTGGAAGGATCTAACGCATTGAACGTGGACTTTACTTTCTACAGTGAGGATATGATTGACCTTTTGGGCAAGCGTCCTTTTGTAGGCAAAGCCGATGAGATGGACAAATGGCTTGACCAGAACCGGGGAAGCGAGCGAAGTGCCCCACCTCCATATGAAGAGGCTGTCCGCGGTCCAACCGAACCAGCACCCGCCCCTGTTGCTGTTTCGAAGTACCTAGAGGACTCCAGATGGTGATATATATTGAAAGAGGGACACGACGTGCTACGTATATTCTTAGGATAGATCTAATGATACTCTCTACTCTCAGTTTCGCTAGGTGCTGGAAATAAGTACTGACCTATCATCCTGTCCTGCGGGTTGTGATCCGAATAATCATGCGTAGCAAGCATTTTTTTGAGAAGTATTTCCAGGAATACCAGGGGGTATTGTTGATAGCACGCAAGAGCTCCGGATCTCGCTCAAGGATCAGCATTTTGACCTACGGCCTACAACGTATATCGGAATCCACTCCATGCATCTCCCTTGTCCGCCTGTGCAGCCTCGATAGATTCATATTTCCCATTCTTGATTGCCTTCATGGTATCCTGCTCCAAACAATCACTTCCTATAATCTCGTCCCGTTCCCCGCGATCCCGCCGATTATTCTCGAGCTTCAATTGGACCAGGAAGACGGCCGAGCATATCCATCCGATGGCAATGTATGCTAGGATGATACCATGGCCAAACCTAAACCACGGGGCATCTTGCGCGCGATACTGGTGATCGAGCACGTCACTCGGAAGTCATCTTTATGATCTTCGATGAATACGTACTACATTAGACGATACAGCGCCATTGATGTTCCCCCTGACGAAACTTAGCGGGGACGCGAGGCAAGTAGAATTGTCATGCCTCACCAGCCAATCGCCATCGCGAGCGTCACGCCTCGTTTGTAGGAACCTTCGACGTTATTTGCCACCCAAGCACTAAGCAATGTGTGGGTGATTTGTGTTACATCAAGAATCTCTGATAACACTCACACTGCATTCGCTGTGCATGACAAGCATACAATGACTTAACCCTGGGGAATCACTTGATCACGTTGAATGATACTCACGGACAGTCGGATAGATGGCACTGTAAATCAGTACTTTAGTGCGACACGCCACTGGAAACTTCAGAACTTACGAAGCAGCGAGATAACACGCAAAATAGGATAATGCCGGGTTGGTGGAAGATATCAAGATGATGTAACCAACTAATCCTGAGCGTCGCTCGTCAGAACAACCTTGTCATGAGCGCTCGTCTGATGCCGCCGACCTGTGCCAAACAAGACCCTGAAATGATGGGTCAGATACAGTCCAACCCAAGTATCGATTAGGCTGACAAGTTGATGTAACCCCTGTTACCAAGGTGGTCCCCGAGGAATCCGACGAAGATGGTCACTATGCAAGACCAAACATACACTGGCACCGACAATAAATTTGCAACAGTAGCCTTGTATCCTGCAGTTGTATTCGAACTTGTTCAGTAAGACTGGACATCCAAAACCAGCGCAACTGACCAAGCTGATCGTATGCGACACGAGTCGATCACATAAACTCGCAGAAGAATTGTAGTTCTTACCTGATTGATGATCGTCGGCGTGAACAAGGAAAAAGCGAACAAGGGTCCATCGCTGTTAGGGACGAGTCAACCATAGCGTTCATAAGAAGACCAAGAAAACATTACAAGCCCATGTATATGCCCACTAACATGAGAGGAAAGTGATGTGACGACGATAGGGCGTAAGGAAGAGACGGAGGCAGTTGAGATGTCGCCGATCAACAATGACGATTACAAACTCACTTGCGATGTACGTCTTCCAGTCCTTGAGACTCTGCCAGACATATTTTATCTGGAACTTTTCTCTTCCGGCACTGAACTGCATATCTGCATGGAGACGACGAATGACAAAGACTCCTGAGAGATTATGAAGGACTACCACAAGTGCAGAAAAGGGAGAAAATACGGACGTTCAGCCTCAGTGAGGAATTTTGCAGTTTCTGGGAAATCTTGAATGACCCAAAACGAAGCAATTGCACACAAGACAGTGAAGAGGCCTTCAAGGATGAATATCCATGACCATCCCGGCCTCCCTGCGACACCATTCATGTTGGAAATCGCGACTGCCAGGAGGCCACCTAGGATGACGGATATGTCCATAAGACACGCATACACTCGTGATTTGGGCTGGAAGTATATTCACTGAACGCTCCTGCTATAGTCGCTGAAGTGAAAAAGGCAGCAACCCGCGTTCCCACTTCTGACCGCTTGTACCAGCTATCGCATAATGTCAAGGCGATGATTGTAGGATGTGATCCGACTTGCCATGAGATATAGAAAACGATCCCAGGGTATAACCCTGCCTCGGCTAGGCCAAGAAAAAAACGCAAGGCTGAGAAATATGTAGTTCAGGCACTGCTAGTCAAGATTCGGTGACACTTACCGAGAAGCCCACTATAATTGCGGACAAATCCATGGCATAACTGTTCTCAGTCAATAAGACCAACTATCTGGGATTGCAGAAGTTTATGCGAACCATGACGATTCCCCACATGAACATCATGGATGAAAGCCATATGGAAGGTCGGAACCTCCTTAGCAAGACGTTGTTTATGGGCTGTGGTACAACCAGTAGTAGTCAGTGTTCGCGACGTCCTCAATATCATAGACATACCTCGAATGTAGCATAAGGGAAAAAGAAAACCGTCAGTGCGATGAGGTATTGGCTGTCCGTCAAGTGCAAATCGGCTTGTAAACCGTACAACTTGAGGTAGATGAGTCCAAGGTCCGACCGCGCCGTCACCACGGTCAAGCTGGAATGCTCGGGTCGTGCCCACACACCTTTGCATTTCCTATGGCTCCTCGGTCGAGAAAATTCAAGAGGTATAGCAAGCCCAGCCACGGCACGATACGAAAGTCCATCTTTCGGAGAAGCTTTCGCTCGTTTACCTCGCTAGTGTCGACTTCGGGTTTGTATACCAGTCCGGCGCCGGACACGGCGTCCATCGTACAGCTGTTGACCTTTTCGACGGACATCATGGGGGGACACACGGAGTCCGATCACTGCTTATATAGCGGATCGTGGGATCAAGCGTAAGGAGTCCCATCCCGACGTTTACCAAATTATTGGGGCAGAAACGATCGTTCAAGAGGGGCCTGAATTTCATTGATGAATCGATGATGGACGAGCTTTCTTATAACCTTACCATCCACAACTACCCAGGGCGGAGAAGACGGGCTCGCTCGCGTCATCGCTCTCCCTGCCCTGGATACCCTGGAAGTGCAAGAGCACCTCGCGCGCGGCATCAGGCGGTCCTGGAATGGGAGTACCATCGTGTCAAGCCATCCGACGACTAACGTCTCTGAGCTCTTGGACGGCGTCGAGCAGTTCGTGTTCATGGGTGGAGGCAATGGTTTCGGCAAACTCACGCCCGCGGCAGGTGAGTAACCGCCAATGCTCGTACCATCCCGAGACTGGGTCTAACGCGGTCCTGATTCTCAGAGAGGGACGACCGCCGACGCACGCAGCAAACGAGTTCGACAGTCCAGGTTACCTCCCTTGCACACTGGCTCCCTCTGGGAAGCGCTTCGCGCAGCCTAGACTCACACATGGAGATGCTGCCCGTCATCGTTCTTGCTCGTAAACGCGTCCACCTGCCCGTCCTCGTCATCACCTTTTCTTGCAGCGTTGCTCGTAGCACACTGCACGTCTCACCCAATGTGCACGGCGCACGTTTATCCTCTCCCTCTCCCTCTTCCGCCGTCGCGATGCACACGCTCCCATCCTCGCTCGTCCTCGCCCTCCGCACCTCGCACCGCTTGTGCATCCGCACGCCTGCTTCCTCACCCGTCGTCATTGTGGTGGGATGCTGTTGCGCTGTCGTCTTCTGCGTGTGCAAGGCAGACGGAGGGCGATGACGCGTGGCGACATGCCCCCGCCCATCCGAGTCCTCACTCGTCCTCGCCCTCCATACCTCGCCACTCGTGCATCCACACGCCCGCCTTCCACTTTTCCCCATCGTCAACTCCCTCATTATATCGAGGACAGTGTGTGGCGAGTGCCACATGCACTCGTTCCGCCGAGAGCGCACGATCATTGCCCTCGCCGTCTCGCTGCCTCTGATCCTGTACGTCACACCAATGTGCACGGCGTGAACACACACTATATCGAGATACGACGGCCGACGCAATGACGCAATTCCCCAATGGTGTGCTACCACAATGCGACGACGCGGCGGCTGGCAACAGAATTGGTAGGGTGTCAGCCGCACACCGTGATTACTGGACAACGGGGCATCCATTATGCCAACCACTCATAATGGGCCTATTCCTTGGGTCGGTAGGCATGCGTTTCCTTGGCCAGACAACCACAGATATTCAACTGAATAATTGGCGAGACGATCCTGAAGCCGCTCTCCATCCCACACGACAACGCGAGATCATCATCCTTCAAGGCACCAACTTCATCTTTCCTGAGACCTCGAACGTCCCAATGAACCCGAACCTTCCTCACGGACCCCCGGACCACAATTGGCTTCCCAACCCTGAACTCATACAACATATGAGATTCCGTGCTAGGCCTGGGTTACAGATTGGGGCAGATCCAGAGGTAGGTGATTATACACAATTTAATCTATGTGCTTATCTCTATGTAATAGGTTGGATTCAATCGTGTTCCACAGGTCGTCAATGTTGGGGGCCATGATGTCGAAGGCTTTCTAGTTCACTGGGACCTCGACGTCAATGAAAATCTAGACGCGATCGATCCACAAGGGCTTCCCTTGTACTATTACAGGTACAGCAAGCGACTCCCCAATCACCATCAGCACGATCGACATCTCATCCCAGCGGATCATCCCGACGCACGCCACCGTGTATTTCGCCGGCTCCACAGATGAACGTCTACAGGCAAACCTTTACTCAAGTTCAAGCTCAGGCCAATTAGCTTTCTTTTTCTCATGGTTCGTCAGCTCAGACTCCGAGCGTAGAGGCAAAGTCATCGTACGCAGCACTTCTGGGTCCATCACGAGCAAGCGTCGCGCCCGTTCCGCGGGAAATACTTCGTAGACCCCCTTCCTTGTACTAGAGTTGCTTCATTACTAAGTTGTAACTTGTGGCGAAACTTGGGATCAGCGTGGACGCGGACGAAATGTCAATGCCATCTCAAACATTGAAGGCAGAGAGGGCGTCCGGTGACGACAGAGTGGGAGAGAGCGAGACGGTGACTGAGAGTACTGGCATTATTGAGAGAGATGGCGAGGAACGATAACGAACGAACGGAGATACCGAGTCCTACGTTGCCCACATCAAGATCTGGGAGGACGCAGGAGAGAGCCACGGACAGAAGCCACGCTACATACTCATCTCTCGTCCGTACTACACACAACTCATCCTTCTCGCTCGTCCTACTCATCACTTCCCCCCAGGCATGACCGGCAACACCGGCTTCATACACAAGTCCAAGCTCAACACGAACGGCTCCTTCTCCGTTGGAAAGACATGGAAGCTCACAGAGCTCAGGGCCATCCACATGATCGTCAACGTGCGTCCCTTCACTTTCACCTTCTACCCCGCTCACGCTCCCCCGGCCAGTCCATCTCCTTCAACATAACCCTCGGAAGGACGTACAAGTGGCAGACAGAGAACACGATCGACCAGGCCACGTTCATCAGAGCCATCGTCGACCTCTTCCGCTCTCTCATCGATGCTCCCCTCCAGCTCGATGGCGTTGATGATACACCTGGTAGCTTGCTAGGGAGCGCTTTCAGAAACCGCTCTCAGTCCACAATCCCTCAAACAGACGCCGACTTCCGGAATGCATTCCGCCGCCCACCGAGACGTCCCTGCCTTCCTCGCCCCCTGTCGCTTTCTCAAATCGCTTGCCTGTTCCCTCGGAGCTTCCCCATCCGTACGTCTTCAGCACACCAACCCCTTCGCGTCCCGCATCACCTGCGAATTCTACGAGGAATCAATATATTATGCACCGGCCCCTGCCCACCCGCGTGGCTTCCGTTCCGGTTCCGACGCGATCCCGTTCCGAGCTGTGCTAGGGGACGGCTCACTCAGCCTGCTCTCCTATTCCTAACTTTCGCGGACTCTGTGCACCCCTATCGCCCGGGACCGCACGCCTCGACTGTTTCTCTCGCGCTGCCCTTGCTACTGCGCTATCCGAATGATGTGTCACACGGCTGCAAAAATTGCGCGAGACAATAGTGACTCGGAATTGTTGAACGAGCCCAATGATGATTGCTGCCTGGCAGCTCGCTCGACTCTCTCCTATTCCTGCACACCCCCTTTGCTCTGTCAGCACTTTCGGCCTCCGAAAGTGTGCCGCTATAGGAGCCCAACGGCTCGGCACTGATCGTACGTCATTTTTGTTTTCTCTCCCCTGCACACCCTCAATTTCCCTCTTCGCCTCTCTCTCTCATGGCGACTACTACGTGCACCATCCACTGAATCTTCGGCATCCGTGGTCCGTAACGGACGTCCGTTTGGTGGCAGGTGACTGGGGTTCCGAAGAGGATGCAGAGGGCGCAGAGGCAACTGCGGAAGCAACGATGATCAGCGTCGAGGAGATGCTTGAAGGTTATGAATGGGCGACTGACGACGTGTCCGGCCGGAAGTCGGCAAAAGGAGCTGCAGATCTGGTCGAAGCTCGTTTGCTCGACGAGCTCATGGCATTGGAAAAGGTTCGTCGTCTGTCTTTCGGTAGTCGTCACTCTACAGATCGTTTCCTCGTCAGGCCAACATTCATTCCTTCTTGGAACCTGGTAGTCCAACACCTCAACAATGCTCTTGGCGAGGTCGATGCCATGGACAGCTTGATATCCTCCTACAAGATATATTTGAACGCGAGTGCATCACAGCGATGTTTTCATCGTTCTGACCAGTTTCATAGGCTGTGAGAGACGATATATCTTTCATCCAGTCGCAACGGCGCGGTCTGCAAGTCCAGATGCAAAACCAGGCAATGCTCCTCAACGAACTTGAAAACTTGCTTGTATGTGGCTTGTCTACCGTACATCCAGCATATTCCTAGATCTCACCCACAATGACCCGCCAGATGCATGCTCGACTGAAATTATATCATTACAGACCGCGGTATTGTCTGTTTACATCTGGTCGCTACTATGACTCATCATCATCCCACTCAAACCTCCCAGCAGGTTCGAAAGTAGCTTCCGTCTGGTCCCTGTTCCACCAGTATGATGTAGTATCGCACTCCATAAAAGCAAAGGCATACTCTGCCTATTACCTTGCTCTGGAGATAGGCCTGGCCTTTCCGACGACGACGACTACGTGATGACTCTGAATCGGAGTGCCATACAACTCTCCCTCACCCACCCCACGACGACGACGCAATGGCGACGACAAGTGCGATAATGAACGCGACAACACGACCGCAGTGGCGTACTGCGTGTGTGCGTACGTGCTTCCCTCCCTTTCTCCCTCCCTCACCCTCCGCCAGCGCTCGTCCATGCCGTCACCGGACTGCGTCGACATGACGGAAGATGCAGCAACAACTTGAATGCGACCACGATGACGTGCTCGCCTCTCCGCCTCTTTCTGTCTCACCCACTCCACACCGCCAGACCTCGTCCACGCCGTCTCGACCAACACGTTCGACTCGACGACGACCACGCGATGTGGACCGAAGGCCGGCTGTTCACCATGTCCACACGAACATGTGTGTGCCCGTCTGCCTCCTTGCTCGGGCTTGCATGCATTTGCCCACCCCATCCATTGCCGGCTGTTAACGTTCACCCTTGTCATCACGTCCTTGGGAATGGACCATTGTTTGCATGGGCGGGCGACTCTAATACGTACACGGTGCTCGAGAGCAAGCTTAAGTTCAAGTCGAGGGCATACAAGAACTTCAAGGAGAGTGGCGGTGCAGGAATGAAAGGCAGAAGGAGCTGTTCGATCAATGGACTGCATGGTGGCCCAATGTTGGGCATATTATATATACCGGGGTAAAGGATTTGTGGAGTTTGGAGTTTGGGAGAGTGGGGAGATTGTGAGACGCATAGATGCCAATGCTAAAAATGTGGGTGTTCTCTCTCAACCTTGCTCTCTCATCAATTGGAGCTGATGGTATTGCAAAGATTTACTGGTCGGGGATGGGAACTCAGGCAATCTAATTGGTTCTACTTGGCAGTCTACATAAATTGGATGCTATATAGCTGTGGTGTGCTATGGGCAGGAAACATTTTTCCTGATGTGACTGACTTGAAAAGTCAAAGAGATATTCTTTCAAACAAGCAACAAGATGTAGCTACAATGCCATAACTTGTAATACATGATTTCTTAGCTATATGTTGGCAGAGTAAAGCCATGAAGTGCTATAGGATGAGGTTCAAAATAAAGAGGGAAATCTGGCATACCAGGACGAGTAAGTAGCAAAAATGTACCCTCAGGAACAGCAAAACACTCTTCTCCTGGTGGTATATTTGCAGAATGCATACCAAAAGTAACTTCCCAGCTTGGTAACTCAGTATTAGGTGGAACTAACCAAAAAGCATTGCCTGGAACTGCAGCATTGATGAACTTCCAGTCATTAGGAAGGTTCATGGAACAACCATTTGATCTATCATATAGATCAAAAAAATATTGATTGGGCAATGTCACTCTATGATTCCATCAGCGAATGGCAAGGTTGTTAGTGAGTGGAATTGCATAGTATGCAATGGAAGGGTCATCAGGTTGAGGTTTGACCTGGAGATGAACTGAATAAAATATAAAACTTTTAAGAGATAATTAAACTTACACCTATACTAGGTTGTGGCCTCTGTTGGGCAACAACAACATCAGCCTGCTCCACATTATTCCTCTCAGAGTTTTGCATTGCTTGACTCATATGGTGAGAAAAACCCAATAAAAAAGCCAACAATTACTCACTTATAGAGAGATAGTAACAAGAATAATAGAGCTAAGAGGATAGCACAACACAAGAGATGAAGAGCCTGAGCTTAGATTGAGGGGCAAAGAGCCCCTTATATACACCACAGCAATATTTGTATCTATGTAGAAAAGTGTCACAAAAGGAATGTTCCATGGAAAGGGATGGAATGTCATGGAATAAGCTATCCTATAATGTCGCATATGAATAAGCTACTAGGCTAGGCCTAATCTAAGGTTGTGTCCAGTAGTGCAATATTTCACTTCGCTTATGCTACATTTGGTTGTTTGGACTTGCATGCCTGCTTAGTAACACATTCGCTGACTTATCTCCAGGCTGCCGGCCTTCAGTGGTGTTCGGAATGAGTTTTGCCTTTCCTCCCACACCCCCCCAACATGCCCTCAGGCAGCGATTCAAATGGATCGTCTCGATCCCTACAATCAAGAGGAGCTGCAGCTGAGCCCAACAATTGTACTCGACGCAAGCAGAACACCCCATGAACTACGTGGACTCAGGACGAAACTGCTGAGTTGGTCCATTTCCTTTGTGGTCAGCAGGCATCAGCAGGCAACAACAACTTCAAAGACGAGACATTCAATCAGGTCACTGCAGCAATAAATGCAAAATTCCCCTCACAGAAGGTACTGAAAAACAGCCATTCTTGTTCTTCAAAATTCGCCAATGTAGAGTCTATCATTTCTATCGCTCCATGTGATTTATCCGAGGCACTGACTCGGATTGTGCCACTGTAGCTCAAGGCCGATTACAATGTCGTGAAAGAGATCAAGTCAGCATCTGGATTTCACTATGATGATGAGAAGGGGGCAATTGTTGATGAAGCCACCAAAGACGCATGGGAGGGCTTCTGCTGTGTAGGTTCCCCATGAGACGGCTCGCAACTGCGCTAGAAGCGATGCTCGAAGAACGTGATCAAAAACCCCCGACCATGATGGATCCTCAGCCTACTACTGTGACTCAGGCAGTGCCAGCGGCTGGTCCTAGTAACTTGAACTCGACCGTCGTGACTCAGAATTCCGGCATCATCAATCAAGCCGGCGACATCCTCGTATCTCTCTCCCTCCCCCCGGATCAAACCAACACCATATCTGCTTACATGCAGAATCTGGCAAACATCAACAATTTCCGGTTTTTTATCAAGTTCATCCTGAGTCCACATAGTTCGTGGGGTGTTCTGCTTGCGTCGAGTACGATTGTTGGGCTCAGCTGCAGCTCCTCTTGATCGTAGGGATCGAGACGATCCATTCGAATCGCTGCCTGAGGGCATGTTGGGGGGGTGTGGGAGGAAAGGCAAAACTCATTCCGAACACCGCCGAGCCTGGCCGGCGGGAGATAAGTCAGCGAATATGTTACTAAGCAGGCATGCAAGTCCAAACAACCGAATGTAGCATAAGCGAAGTGAAATATTGCACTACTGGACGTGAGGCCAACATGCCGAATACCACCTGTCACTGTCACGCACCACCCCACTAGGTGCCACTACAAACCCGCCATGCCCACATTTCCCCTGCCTCCCTCCTTCTCCTCCTTCCCTGACATCGACCCTGGTCCGAGTAGCAGAACATCATCACCTGCTCGAAACGACTCTGCTCACCCTCACGACCGTCGGGATCGGTCGACCGACACAGCCAAGAGAGACAAGTCCGGGAAACGAAGCCACGGAGAAAGGGACAGAAAACGGGAAAAGCATCCCCCTACCCCCAACGACTGGCCCGCTAACGAACCCCGTGTCACTGACACACGACTTGATGACGAAAAGCTCAAAGCAAACGACAACCGACTGCGCCTCGAGCAGCATGCACAGGAACGTGACCGATGGGTTCCACGTTCCCTTTTTTACTCAGATCGTAAAGGTGACACTCTCAACCTAACCTATGGTTGCCTACAAACTAGCGACATCCCAAAGTACCGCCCTGTAGCGCGTGAGTGATCAACCACCGTGTATTCGAACCACTAATCATGCACAAGATGGCAAGCATATCCTTGGTCTTCACAAAGCCTGGACCGTCTATCATAAAGTCGGGGAAGGCATCCAAGTCACTCTCGGACAGCGCAAGGTACATCGTTTCATCTCAACCCCAAACCCTGGGCTCAGATTCAACATAGCAGCCTTCTCTCACCCATCCCAGCTCGAGTGCCCTCCTCGCCGCACCTTCCCGCCGTCTGGTCCCCTCTGTCGACAACTACAAGTACAAAGAAATCGACGGATTCTTGCGTGTCACGTCACATTCCAGTCAAGGTTTTGATCGGCTGCGGCCAATTTACAGGGGTGACGCAACTTCTGATTCAGAACTTTCGGCGTCGAATGCGGGTGGAGAAAGTTCAGACGACGACCAAGCGCCAACTCTCACTTCTCACCAGCTAGCAATCAAAGCCCTCGAGAAATGTCTCGATACCGATCCGTCCTCCGCGCAAACATGGCTATCCTTGGTTGCCCAGTCTCTTTCCGTCGTTCCACTAACTTCTAAAAACGCCAATAAAATTCGGTCCGAGATAACTCTTTCGATCCTTTCGCGTGCCAGAGAAGCACATCCTTCTAACCTTCGCTCGCCCACTCTCTTGCTCAAATACCTTCGTGCGGGCGAAGAGCTATGGAATCAAACCAAACTCAAAGCCGAATGGGAGGATGGTTTGAAATTGGGTGGCATCGATATCTGGATGGAGTGGCTCGAGTGGCGCATTCGAAATTATACGGGTGGTATCGATCAAGTAGTATCGCACGCCACACGTGCATTAAAGGCCTTAGGTAGCTCTGAGCACAGCGAACTTGAAAGACTCCGTGTCGTGTGGCGAGTTGCTGTTGCGTTCCAGGAGGCAGGTGCGAGTTTCGACAGTTGGGGTTGCCACCATGCTCACTGACTTCATTATGTGCATAGGTTTTCATGAGCGTGCCACTGCGCTCTTCCAAGCGCAAGCGGAACTGTAGGTCCCGCGCTCTTCACAGAGAACCTTATTGATAAAATGAACAGTACATTTGAGGTTCCTCAATCGTTATATGGACTGCCTGTTGACACGCAACTCGACTCTCTGGAAGAATTCTGGGAATCAGAAGTACCGCGCGTTGGAGAACCTAATGCTAAAGGCTGGTCTTCATGGGTTTCCGGTGGAAAACCAAAGGCTATTCTATCCAGTCTACCAACGTCAATGGATATTGATTCTATCTCACCCGATCCGTTTGTTAGATGGTATAACGATGAGGCACAGGCAGACAGTGTCTCGCGCATCCCCGCCCGCTACGAATCGGGTGTCTCTGACCCCTACGCAACCGTATTATTGTCGGATATCAAGGCCCTTTTACTTCCGTTGACGAGTCAAAGAGCTAAAGATGCGTTTCGCCTCATATGGCTTTCTGTCATGGGCCTTCATATTCCTGGGTTTGCAAACACGTTCGCCGATGGAACATGGGACGATCGGTGGTCATGTACACACCTCGCAACCGCATCGCAGCTTTCTTCCATATTCCCGCAGCCGGTGAAGATACGGCAGTTACTTGCTGACTCTCACGCGGGCGTGCTTGTTGGGAAAGAGCGCGAGTACGGATCGGCCTTCGGACCTGTCAAAGATTGGAGCTCAGAGGTACTTGGGCCTCTAGATTGGGTGGGGAAAGACTATTGGAGGATGTGGTCAGCGAAAGACATCCAGGGTGTACACGAAGGGTTTGTGAGGGCCATCTTCAACCAACTCCGGTGTGGTGCAGAAGATTACCAATGGGATGTGTATGCTTTGGCATTCGAAGCCTCAATCAATATCAAGAGGTTGGTACTATCAGTCAAGTTGTGGCTAGCAAGCATGCTAACCTACGTTGGTAGTGCCCTGAAGCTTTCGCGAACTCTATTGTCGCTCGCTCCTGACTCACTTCCACACTGGGCAGCTCATGCTCGACTTGAACGTCTTCGTGGACGAATTGAAGACGCACGGAAAGTCTATCATACTGTTCTTATTTCGACGCGGCATTCGCCTACGCAAGCATATGTCGGACAATTGTGGTGGGACTGGGCCGAACTGGAATGGTTGAACGGCGATCAAGACGTCGCCCTCCGGGTGGTGATGCGTTCAGGGAACGTTGATGGCACAGGGGGCATGATGATTCTTCGCGCCAAGCGTAATCTGGAAGACATTGTCAATATTACACATGGGATGTGGAAGGACCGCGAAGCATGGATAAAGCTACGAGCGCTGGTGGATTTGCTGACCGGTTCATCATTACCCGCGATGCTGACGATCTTTGACTCGCAGCCTGCTGGAGCCGGGCAGGCCCTGCGAGAAAGCTTGATGGTAGCATCGCTGGTGATGTTGTATAACCACACCGTTGTCCTGCGCATTGCTGCATCACCGACAATACTGCGGGATCGACTGCAGGTCGCTATCGGGATGTACCCGGACAACACGATTGTGCTCGGGATGTTCTTGGAGGCCGAGAAGGGGTATGGCGTATGGGGGCGTGTGAGAAGCCAGTTAGGCGAGGGGGTGGATGGAGGTGCGAAGGAGAGAGGTGTGTCGAGGAGGGTTGCGGAGGTGTGGGTTGCGGGATGGGAGAAGGGGCGCTGGGAGGTCGAAGTCGAACGGACGCGGAATGGACTGATGGCCGCAATGGAGAGTGACAGGTGAGTTGGTCCCGGAAAATTGCTGCAGGGTGCTAACTGGCGGACCAGGACGAGGAACAGCGCGATTATGTGGCGGATCGTTCTCGCGTTCGAGATCCGGACTGGACAGATGCAGCGGGCCAAGAGTCTACTTTACAGGGCCGTCGGTGAATGCCCCCTCTCGAAAGGTACGTGAACACTAGCATTCGAAAGCAGTGGTGTGCTAATACAATGCAGGACTCTATATACTCGCATTCGGACCTCTACGGGAAGTGTTTACGGCGCAAGAGCTGGCGGGGTTCGTGGATATCATGGCTGAAAGGGGACTGCGGGTGCGACGAGGACTGGAGGAATACGGATGGAACGGCCCGGAGGAGAAGCACTCGGACAACTCCGAAGTGGATGAAGAAGTCGCGAAGGATGAGATCGTGCAAGCCGCAAACGAGCAGCGCCGTTTAATGCCGTATTAGGAATTATTTGTACACCACGTTGTTTGTACACGATGATTGTTGTGTATTATTTGTGCATTGAGGGAGAGGTCGAAGACACAATTAATGTTCTCCCGACTTTTCTTCGTTTAACTCACCGACACAATCCTTCAAGCAACTCTGCTTTCGTTCTCTCCTTGACCTTTCCCCCTTGCAAGGGGCTACTATTTCTCTATCTGTATTTTCTCGTAATGGCGACAATCCAAGCACCCCGTGAAGAATGGCCAGACGCAGACTTCGATTTGTCCGACGGAGATCACATTCGCCCCCTGGACGTAGAATCTGACAAGGACGACGACGACGACCTCGACTGGGATGCGGAAATGAACTTTGGCAAGACTGGTGGTGCAAAGGCCAAGGCTGTCGTCTCCAGTCTAACCGCCCGCAACGACTTCGCCAAGCTCACCTCAGGCACTCTGATTACCGTCCGTCCGCCGCTCACTTGCCAAGAAGAAGAAGACGAAGAGGAGGAGGAGGGTGTCTCTACCATCAAAGTCGCCGAGCTAGCTTCCACCCTCAAGGCCATGGCCAAGCCCCCTCCCACACCTATTGACGAGGATTTCGAGTCCGCCTTTGCCCTCCCGTCCGATCTAACTCGGCTTTCCCTCGCCCCGCTTCCACTAAGCCATCGATCCTCCAAAAATTCACTTGAGTGGGGGGACCGCGATCACACTTGCTCTTCCCAATCCTCAGACACTTATTCCACCTTGGGCTTCGCCGACGGATCATCCTCCAACTCCGTCACCTCTGTCTCTCTTCCAGAAACGGAGGAGAGCGAATGTGAAGACGAAAGTGATCTCGATGGTCTTGTTATCCCTTCCGGCCTCTTCGAATCTGGCCACAGTGCCAGACATCTCAAAAAGATTATCGAGTCCAAGCAAAAGGCTCTGGTCCTGGATCAGCGAACCAAGGTTGCTAGCCCAGATCCAGAGGACGACTTTGAGATGGGCCTTGTCATCCAAGACGATGACGATTTCAGCCCTAGCCGGCTTATCAGCGCAAAGCAAACTCACCGGCTTGCAATACGGAGCAAAAGCGCACCCGCTCAAGCTTTTATGCCTGGGCGCCCGTCATCCCGTCTTAGGGCGGACCGCGCCAAATCCCCCGTTAATCCCCCCATATCCTCTGCTCGTCAACTCCAACGCCTCAAGCTTTCATCCTCACCCCCTCCTCGCCCTCCTGCACGTGCCCAGACATATAAGGAAGTTCTTTCTGCTGCTCCTCCTGCCCCTACAAACACATTTTTGTCTGCTAAACCTGGTAGTCTCCGGGGACAGAAGTCCCATTCAGGACTCAAACCACCAACTCCACCTGCGATTCAACGCAAAGGGCTCACTCGCAAGGCCTCGCTCTCTTCGTTGATGGAAACAAATACCGCACAGGCATCAGGCTCTGGGGCAACTCCTATAGCGGGTCCATCCATCAAGCTAGCACGATATGATGCGCCTACAGCCGCTTCGCGTGCCAAATCACAATCAAGTTCAACGAGCCGTATTCACGCACTCGAGTTCATCGTGCCGCCCACACGCCCGTCGACACCATCGTCAAATCCTGCAGCATTACGTCTGACAATGCCTACTTCTATGCGAATGAAGTCACGTCCATCCTTATCAGCCGTTTTCCCCGGTCCACCCGCCACCAGCGCTGCCAGTATGGCACAAACACAACCTTCGCATCGTGCCACTTCCCCCATTCCCCCGCGCCCGCCATCCACTGCTTCCCTGCGTAGCCACACGTCCCAAAGCCGAACACCACCAATACCATCATTAGCTCCTAAGCTTTTGCGTCGCCCCAAACGCCAGCGGACGTATGGGGATGGCACCGAATTGGATGGTTTCGAGGACCTCCCGACTGACAGGGACAAGGAGGGGAAATTCAGAATCCAACCCAAGGCCACGAGCCGCGGGGGCGCCACGACGTGCTCGAAGTCTTCGAGCAAAGAAAAGGACAAGGACAAAGGGACGGTACACAAAAAAGGACGGCTAGATGACACAAGTTCGGTCGTTGGTAAGTATATGCGTCAGGGTTTCATTCCTGGGCACTCATCACCCATCCTCGGTAGATGTTTTGACTACGCTCCTGCCCGCCACAAATACACTACGACGTACTGGACGCATCGAATTCCACAAGACTACGGAATTGTCTGGGAAGAAGAAAAAGGATGTGTCCTCCCCTGTGCTTGGCCACACGCGAAGAAAGCCTACACTCATACGCCACCTCGGTGGAGCTGGCGGGCCGAAGGGTACGTTCGAACTATTGCCTAACCCAATATAGACTCAGGCTTTGTTCTTAAGTTGTTGGCGACATGAAATGGAATCCCTCTACCCTCCGTTGGGAGGGCAATGATCAGGCACTACGAGACTTCGATGCAGTCGTTGGCACATCTACTCGGCCTGCTCTCATCACACATCTTACTGGATCTTCCATCGGCTCCCCCGTTGGCTCCTTTGCCTCTGGCGCCCGCAAAGTAGGCAACATGATTTTCGATCCAACACGAATGTGTTGGATATCCACGTTACCACCAGACGAAGAGGAACCAGATGTCTTTGCTGACCTCGCCGATGACGAGGAAGACGACGAATGGGAAGCCAAAGCTGGTACTATCCGCGCCAGCCAGCAGCTAAGCGCTACGAGCAACACGCCCTCGGAAGCGAGCGCATCTTCGGTCATCATTACGGCGCCCAGTCCGGCACGCAGTCGCACTCGAACGACCTCCGAATCTGAGAGTGACCGAGGGTCACGCGCATCCATCGTCTACGATGTCGCCGATGATTTCGTCGAGGTCTGTCGCGTCGCTGAAGAGCGTCATCGTTCCGAGATGCGGGGATGGCGTTCGTCATTATCAAGGCAAGCTGGTCCTTTTGGCGAACCGGACCGATCCTATCTGTACGAAATCCGCGCACTTGCCACCAGGAAGTATTGAACCGCCGATGCCTCAAGTTCCTGTCAGGCCATCACCCGATGACCGCCCACCATTGTTTGTCTGCTATTGTTCTATATCATGTTAAGTAATACCTCGGACTGGGAGCCTCTGTTCATTGCATACATTCGTTGGTCGAGTTCATCATGCCTCTCATTTGTAAGCAGATTCTGTTTCTCCATTATTGTTACCCCTTCTCTCTTGCATGGTTTTATGATTTATGATAATTTCGCCGTCACTCATTCAAGCGATCTTTTCTTTTTCCTTATCTTTGCTACTCGACGTGTATGGGTTACAAGGAATGCATGTTCAACACCGCTGGCTACACTAATACTAATAAATCACTGCTAAAGACGGGACTGAGATGATTGTCCCGCAAATTACATCAGTCATCATGAAGACACTCGATGGAGGACACGGCCGAATTGTTTGTGCTTTGCATGGCTCATCCGCTGTCTTCACCGAACTGTCGGCGACTTATCCCCTCAAGCTTCTCTCCCCGAAACTTGCTCAAGTCGCGGTTGCGATTGTCTATGTTTTGAACTATGGAGGTGGTCTCGTCAACGGCGATCATGTCAGGCTCAACGTGAATGTAAAGGATGGTAGTAGGCTCCTTCTTTTATCGCAGGTAGGCGATCGGCTTCGCATCGGAGCCAGGGCGACGCTCTTTATTCACCTGCATGTATGGAAGGGATCTACCAAAGTGTTCAAAGCGCGTCCAGGCAATCGTTTGTCTACACGCCTCCGACAATCCACACATGCAGCCCCAAATGTCACCACCAACGTCACAGAAGCCACCGTCGCTGCTGGCAGTGCTCTGTTCCTTCTCCCAGACCCAGTGACGTGCTTCCGTGCGGCCTCATACTCCCAAACCCAAAGAATCACCCTTTCCAGAGATGCCTCCCTCGTTCTGCTAGACTGGATGACTTCCGGCCGAAAATCACTCGACGAGGAGTGGGTATTTTCACGGTATCACAGTCTCAACGAGGTCTTCGTAGACGGGCGTTGCATTGCGCGGGACATCACGTTGCTGGAGGAGTCCCTTCAAGGAGTCACCGAGACCTCCAAAACCACTCATAATCATGGGTCATCCCGTACTCTCGCAGAGAGGATGCAACCTTACTCATGCTACGCTACGCTGATTCTCTCTGGCTCCTTGGTGCAGAGCGTCATCGCACATCTCAATCGACTCTATCAGTCTATGACGGTATTCAAGGTTTCCTCGCCCGCGCGCATGGTATGGGCTATGAGTCCTATAGGCGATGGGCAGGGTTATATCGTGCGAGCAGCAGGAGTGGAGACAGAAGATGTAAGGAACTGGCTGCGGGAATCGCTACGGGGACTTGAAGACGTCGTCGGGGTTGATCCTTACCTCAAAATATTCGTGTAGTGCATGTCAACGTTGGAAGATATTGCCGGCGGCCCAAACTTCGGTTCATGATACTGGTTATCGCTTATCGTACAAAATGTCACAGGGTCTGATCTGCTTCACAAACTTATGCTTGATCCCACGATCCGCTATATAAGCAGTGATCGGACTCCGTGTGTCCCCCCATGATGTCCGCCGAAAAGGTCGACAGCTGTACGATGGACGCCGTGTCCGGCGCCGGGCTAGTATACAAACCCGAAGTCGACACTAGCGAGGTGCCAGTGAACGAGCGAAAGCTACTCTCTTTCGTATCATGCCGTGGTTGGGCTTGCTATACCTCTTGAATTTTCTCGACAGAGGAGCCATAGGAAATGCAAAGGTGTGTGGGCACGACCTTATACTAATGTTGTATATACTGTGCACTGATTTAATCGTATCTTCGTGTCCGGTCATTGTTCGAGAGCGAGGCGACGACAGCCTGAGGGTGAGGTAGGCGAGCGAGGGTGCCGTCGTCATTCGTTCGGTCATCGGGTTCGCCGGATTCCGGAAGGCCCGAGGCCCTTCCGGATTGGGACTCTTCGTTGTGCGCCAATATTTGACCCGGTTCGCCATAACCATGTCACCTCAGCCTTTTGTTTCTGCCCTAGCGAATTCGGTCGATGTATTCAAACCAGATATCTTCAAAGGAAAAGTCTTGTTCTGCACGGGGGGTGGGTCTGGGATATGTAAGGCGATGACAGAGACCATTGTACGTCCAAGTCCCTGCTGTGTCTGCGAAACCTCGAACTCACAGACGGTAAAGATGAGACATGGCGCTAGTCTTAGGAAGAAAGCGAGTCAGCACTTCCGTTCAGCTGGCCCAAGCTAACCATTCATAATCATTAGCCTGGAGAGACTCACAAAGAGTGCTGATGAACTTTCCCGGGCCACTGGTCAGACGTGCATGGCTGCGCAGGCCGACGTGAGGAAACCTCAACAACTCAGAGATGCAGTTGCCCAGACAATTGAGAAATTTGGGAGAATTGATTTCGTCATCTGTGGTAAGTGTGCATAGGTGCATTGTTTGTTGAGCTAATGTCATCGTCTGGGCAGGGGCCGCCGGTAATTTCCTCGCGTCCATCGCAGGAATGTCAGAAAACGCATTTAAATCCGTTGTGGAAATCGACACCGTATGTTCACCGTTCATTGATCCAAACATCACTAGAGGCTGGTGTCATAGCTCGGAACATTCAACACCATCAAGGCCACGTTGCCCCATATCCGTGCGTCACATGGTTCGTATATTCACGTCAGCGTGACGTTGTACTATAGAGGTGCATAATAGGCTGTCGTTCTTCGCACAATTGCTCATGCCATTCTAGCGACACCCTATCAGGTTCACGTGTCTGCTGCTAAAGCCGGAGTAGACGCTCTTTCTGCGATCCTAGCAATCGAAGAAGGTCCTCGAGGAGTGCGCTCCAATGTCATTACTCCAGGACCGATTGGAGATACTGAAGGCATGTCCCGGCTCTCTGTTCAATCAAACGACAAGAGAGGAACGATGTATCCCCTGGGCCGCATCGGTCACTTGAGTGATATCGGAAATGCCGCGGTTTTCCTCTTCAGTGATGCAGCATCACACATCACAGGTCAAATACTTGTCGTCGACGGTGGACATGAACATTTAAGGACAACGCAGTTGCCCTACCCTCAATCTGTTCTTGACCCTGAAAGCGTGAAACATATGATTAAACCCAAACTGTAATCTACTTGTTTTGTAACTTTTGTTATGCTCGTACTAGTAGTGGAAGGGAAAGCTACTAGTACTATGTACTTTGCTTGCATCACGTGTTGGTCACTTAGACTGTCAGTTGTCCAGCTTCACATCTGAGCTTTCGAATTCAATGTCTTCCTCGTCGCCCACATCCAGCAGCTCCTCTAGATCTGCGTTACCGAGAAAGAGAAAACAAGCCATTCCCGAACCGTCAGACAGCTCCGTCGCCGAAGACATATCGGACGCAAGCAGTGCAAGCGAAGAGGACTCTGACGCTCCGCAACCTCCACCTCCGATAGAGGAACCTGTCCTTTCGCACGCTGAACGCAGGCGACAAAAGAAAAGGCAGAAACAAAACGAACTTGGGGGTACAGCAGAGTCCCGGTCAGCTCGAAAAAAGCGGAAGCTCGACAATGGCACTGGTATTTCTTCGTCCGATGCCCATGCCGGAGCCAAGACCAAGCCTACAAAACCAACCAAGGGTGCAGCCGCTGCAGCCGATCCTCGACGCCAAAAACGTCAAAATTCGGTATGGGTCGGGAACCTGTCCTATAAGACGACCGAAGAGACCCTACGGGGGTTCTTTGATGGCGTTGGGACGATCACGCGGGTTCACATGCCGATACGACGCCCTCAGAACGAGAACATGGGGTGGGTGCTCTCCTCTTTTCTCGATTTGTCCCTGCGTTTTTCTCCCCTCGTGTTCGCTTCTTCGTGTGCGCACTGGGAGATTGGAGATTGGATACGCGCTACTGCATGAACGATGTTGTGTGACCATATATGACTAGGTTCGCATACGTCGATTTCGAAACTCCAGAAGCAAAAGTGATTGCGACCACGCTCTCCGAGGTTCAACTTGACGGGCGAAACTTGCTCATCAAAGATGGTACGTCTTTTCCACCCTTGTTACTATCAGGCGAACGACATTTCCGTGTATTTACAGGAGACAGCTTTGCTGGGCGACCTGCCAAAGTGAAAACCGAGGAAACCGAGGGAGACGGTAAAGGACAGGGTAAGAACGCTATGATGACCAAGACGGCGCAAAAGATATTGCGTGTGCAGAAGCAACCACCAGCGATGACACTGTTTCTGGGTAACCTAGGATTTGCAACGACAGAGGCATCCATTCGGGAGTTGTTTGAGGCGCATCGGTATTGGAGGTCTATGGAAAAGGGAAAAGGGGCCGGTGTCAATGCAGAGAAACAGAAGACACGCGAGGACGGAGACGGAGATGAAGATGCAGCAAAATCAAAAGACCCATGGATACGAAAGATCCGTATGGGCACGTTTGAAGACAGCGGCAATTGCAAAGGGTCAGCATCATTGCTCGTATTTTCGTTCTTGCCTTAACGCTCACATTTTATATCATACGCACGGCGGCATTGAAAACCAGGTGGGCTTTTATCGACTTTACGAGCACTGAGCACGCTACTGAGGCGCTCGTTAACCCCCGAAATCATCGCTTGAACGGACGCGACCTCGTAGTCGAGTATGCCTCTCCCGACGCTGTCCGACGGGGCGGTGGTCCCCGAAATCAAAAAGGAGACGGGGATAAGAAAAGCAAGAGCGAGTTTGGAGTTGGAAGGACTCCACAAAAGGGATCCGAAAATGCGCCATTTACCAAGCAACGCCGGCCCCAGCACGTCGAGCAAGAAGATCACGCAGATGATAAGGAGATGGTGGTGAAGGCGAAGCTGACGACTTGTGTTGGGCCACGGCGGTCTGATCGTGCTGGTCATGTGCATGATCGGTCACATACACGGCGTTCCAAGCCAGGTGCCGCCCTCGCGCAGGCTCAACGCCAATCCGCAGCAATCTTACCTGGTGGGGGTCAAAAGATCGTATTTTAGGATGGTATGGGCAGCAAGAGGGGCAGCGATGGTTAGCGCACGGATTGTGTCCTCGCACCACATCTTCGCATATGTCTCTAATATACTACGCTACGTTAACCGTACCAAGTACGCACCGCTTTCGATCGCAATCTAACAACATGTGGTAACCGTCATGCACTCTCAGTGGAACGAGAGCGCATGGCGGCTGCAACACGCTGTCCTCGATGAAGTCGACAACTGTCTACCTCTTCGCTGCATTCGTCGGGTTCCGGAGCGCCACCCCTTCGGAGCTTCTCGGCTCCCCTTCCGGCTCGCTGTAGGTATCACGTGAGCACATAACTTACCAAATTCAATAGCGTGCCAGACCAATTTGCTAGTATTCCAGTACTCCGTATATATAACTTGGACCTGGATGTATTCCTACCACTACGACTCAACCGTCTTGCTAATGATGCTGCCAAAAAATCTCGCCAAGTCATCTCCTGGACCCCATACCCCTTGCGTTATCACCACCGTCTTCATGGGTCCCGCAGTTCCCGCAGTGCCAGACATCGTGGGAACAAATGCCTATAGCGCGAAGTCACAGGGGCTGCGAAGCATGGCCTCCGCGGTAAATAAACTTCACGACCTACAGGACCCGATCACGACGGACATGCTAAGGGTCAATACCTACATTAGTGAGTAACTCGACAGTAAGTTTATTATTTCTACTAACCATGATTCTTTTAGAGAGTGGTGATCCAAATACATCGTGTCTCCTCGTGGAACCACGATCAAAACAGATGGCGAAAATCATTGCGGATCGCATCTCATCCGAGAACAATTTTGGTAAGTCCAGGTCACATCATTCTTTTATTTTCTTATTTACATGTGGTTTGCAGGAGCAATGCTACAACGCTTTCAAAAATATGAAGCAGAGCAAGAAATGCTCAAAAATGAGGTTGCAACAATCGGGCCGCTGAGAGACGAGGTTGCAACACTCGGGCCGCTGAGAGACGAGGTTGCAACACTCGGGCCGCTGAGAGACGAGGTTGCAACACTCGGGCCGCTGAGAAACGAGGTTGCAACACTCGGGCCGCTGAGAGACGAGGTTCATCAGCAAACTAGCCTTTTGGACCTTCGCACCACACAGACGTGACAGCTTATGACAGCTCTTGACAGAATCCTCCAGCTTCTCCAGGACTCCCAGGACTCCCCAGCT